>JALJCO010004013.1:87500-357820 GCA_023101725.1 Atherinomorus stipes | reverse complement strand
CGGCATGTTTTGCAGGTAGAAAGACGTCGTCTTGTACTACTAACACATCATCCTCATTGGTGGTAGTACATGTCTGCTCATTCCTTGATGACATCACCTGTACACTGTTCATTGCTCCAAGATTGACCGATCCTGTTGTACCAACAATTTCTTCAGGCTGGCTGAACTGCAGATTGTACCAGTCTCTGTGTTTTCCAGTAGCTTTTCCTGCTCTGCTAAGGACAGTTCCAGTGTGGTTTTGGCCACTTGGATTGTCTTTGTATGTAACCACTTGACCGTTTTTCAGGCTTAAGACCTTCATATCTGGCATGGTCTCGTGGCATCTGAGTCTGGCCAAAACTGCTTCCTGCAGTTGGCTCCGAAACATGTGGAGGTTCATCATCATTAACGGCATTTCGAGATCCACTGTTTTCACTTTCAGATTCACTGAGATCTGCTGCTGGTGCAACTGCGAGATTCTCAACAGTGACCATCTCTTGTTCTTTTTCCCCCCTCTATGGTTGGTGGTCCATCTACTTTTCTCAGTCAGGACTGATGTACCCGCACATATGCTCCACCATGCCTTACAAATACAACAGCACCATCTTGGCCAATCACAACCCCTGGTCCTTTCCACTCATTACAGTCCACCCTCTTATAGAAGACTTTGTTTCCTGTTTCATACTTGTCGTCAACTGGCCGCAGTTGTTTGCGAAGGGCTCTTCTGATTCTCTCAGAGCATTCAGCCTCTGTAAATGCTTTTCTCATAGCATGGAGAGTTGCGATGTGTTGAGCTACCCATGAGCTGACAGTGGTTTCCAGAGCTGGAGGTTTATCAGTGAGCACTGACGGCAGATTTGGATTTTGGCCAAACACCAGCTGGTAGGGGCTATATCCATGTACGTTGTGCATGGAGTTCTTTGCCATTAGTGCCCAATCAAGTGCCGTCTTCCAGTCACAGCTGTTGTCCTTTTTAACTTTGAGCAACATTTCAGTGAGAGTTTGATTGTGCCTTTCCAAAAGGCCGTTGCTCCATGGGCTGTAGGCTGCTGTTTTTTAATCTCAATATTAAATTTTTCAGCCATGTCTTTCATGTCTTCATTATTGAATTCTCCTCCGTTGTCACTAAACAACCTGCGTGGAGGGCCATGGACACTGATCCAGCAATGTATGAACTGCTTCACTATCTCTCTGGGTTTCTTCGTTGTGACTATAGTCCCTGCACTGAAGCGAGTGAAGTGGTCAATAGCATGTAGGTACCACACATTTGGCTCAAGTTCATGCAAGTCAACAGCTACAGTTTCATTGTAAGTTGAAGCCATGGGGAGACCGACTACTGGCTTATGCTTTGGTTTACTGTACCTGTTGCATGTTTCACAGTGTTTTACAATGTTCTGGAGAATGGCACTGCTTTCTTTATCATGAGTGCCTGAACAGGTCAGTAGCTTCTGCAATCTTTCTACTGAAGCGTGTCCAAACTGTCTGTGGAGTTTCAGAAGTATTTTTTCCTTTTCTTTGGTGCTCATGTTTTCCTTGATAATGAGAACCTCATCTTCACCTTGTGTTTGGGTCACGCTTATCTCCTTTTTGACCTGACTGTCGTCTCTTAGGTTCACACAATAATGTCCTGATGATGTTAACTCAAGTTTCACTGGTTGTTTAAACATTGTTGCCTTGTCGTGTGCAATGTCCAACACAGCACTTGCTCTCTTCAGTGAGGCTTTGCTTAAAAGCATTGGAATGTTCGCTGGGACAACCTCTGTTTCTATTTTGCACCTGGTCTGTCCGATCTTGGCTGGTACAGTCACTTTTCTTGTTGAGTGAACGACTTTGCCATCACCAAATCTGAATGGCCTTGCACTTATTTCACCCACTATTTCAAGCATTTCAATTTGTGACAGTCCACTTGTGTAATCTTCAAGCCATTTTTCCCCACACACTTTCTTGTGCAGGCTGTGTCAATCACTGCTGACCCTAGAGCCTCCACCATGAAGATTTCAGCATGTGATAATGGTTCATTGGAAAACAAAGTGATATTGCATTCTTCATATTCACTCTTTTGTTCCTCATCCTTTGTCAATTTGACACTTTCTTCTTTGTGTGGACAGTCTTTTGCCCAGTGAAAAGTGCTCTGACAAACTGCACATCTGGTTCTTCTGCCACGTTTATCAAAGGGATTTGTGCCTTGCGTAGCTGTTTGGAGCCGTTGGCTGTTGGGTTTACTTTCTCTTTTATCTGGATATCTTGTGTAATAAGCGCACTCACTGTCTGAATTGGTCTGCAGCGCGTTGCTGCCCTCTCGTGGTGTAGTGACGTCACCAAAAATTCTTTTTAAAGCTGATTTCATATCAGTAAAAGAAACACTTGAGCAAGCCGTAAGTGCTAGCTGTTTATCTTTTACGTCGAGCCCAGCCGTATTCAGAAGTTTAAAGGCTAGCACAGCATCTGGGAGCTCCATGTTATATGAGCGTATCTTGTTGTACCGCCGCTCGAACTCGACAAAGTAGTCCCCCATAGACAGGCCGCCATCTTGAGTGATCCGATCGAACTCTGTGTATGCCTCGTACTGTCGATCCTTCTCTTCTTTTTAAAAACACAGAGTCTAACTTTGTCAAGAGTGTAGCCATACCAGTGTCAGAATTCAAGCCATCAGCGGCAATCTCCAGCGCAGTTTCCCTCGCTCTTCCAGTGAGTGATAAGGTAACTGCTAGCGCCTGTTTTTTCTTCTCCAGGTCGGTGACTCGCCTCCAGATTTCAATCTCGTTTTTCCAAGTTTCGTACGACTTCTTCTCGTCAAAGGGCGGTGGAATCTTGTAATTACCAGCAGCAGCCATCCTCTGCTACCAATGTTGACTCAATAACCAGACCGAGTTTTGCAAGAATCTCGTTTTTACTTCCACATTTTTCCTTCTTCTTCTCCAACAGCATACATCGATATTACAGCCCCCCGTAGCTTCACCCGCGTCACTTACCAATCTTTTCGCACATGTGCAGTAAGAACTCTACAGCTTAACACAAACCTCCTTTTGCCCTGTTTGTAAATCAGCTACGGCAAATAATTGCATCTTTTGAAGATCGTGCCCGTTTTAGTGTGCACAAACCTTTCGTAAATCAGGGCCCATGTGTCAGTCAACAGTAGCAACGGGACTTTCCTGATGCTAAAATGGGCATCACTATTTACTTCATCAGATCCACCTTCCAGTACCGGGTTGGAGCCTTTTTCCTCCAGAACGACCTTCATCCTCGGTGTCATGGATTCCCCAAATGTTCGAAAGATTCCTCGGAGGTTTTGCTCCATATTGACATGATCACATTGTATGTGTCCAAATTTGGGGGCTCCGTCCTTCCAAGGCTGGATCTGAAGACCGCTTACGAACATCATAGTCCAGATTCAAGGCTCCTGCAGATGCAGCTTTATTTCCCCCAGATTTTAAGGACGGTCTGTTAGGGATGGGCGATATGTTCTCGTCAAAGAAATTCCCCCGGTAATAAATGGTCAGCTCACGATATAAACGATAAATCCACTTTATCAGGTTGTAGTTGCACTACTTTATGTTTTTATAAGCCAAGTTAGTTTTTCTGTTTGCATGGTTTGAATAAATGTGGAATTTGGTCTCTCATGTTTCAGACTTGTTTGATTGGTGCCACTTTACATTTTTTGCAACAGCTGGGATGGATGCACTTCATAAAAACTTTGTGACTTCACTGTATCGTTGGTTTTACTGATTTATTTCAGACACTCGCACAGTGAACGTATTGTAACATTTGGACCAGCAGGGCTGATAATAACGAACAAATAAGAAAAAGGAGAGCGGTCTGAAACAGCTGCACTCTCCCCAAGTTCATCAGCGTCTCTCCACCTGTCTCTCACGCCTCCTCTCGCATTTCCTGGGTGGAGCAGCAGGTGCTTAAGATTTATAAACCTGAGGTTTTTTTTCTTTTACTTGTCCTGTCAGCATGGTAGCGGCAGAATGATGATCTGGCTGCTTTATTGTGTTGAACAGATTTCATTTGCCAAGGAGAACTTTATGAACATAAGGCTCCTCTTGATATCCCGTTTATTCTTTTTATTTCTTTAATTAAACATTTGTTTATAACTGCATTTTACATCATACTGCTGGGCCTGACAAGAGAAAAATGAAAGTTAAAAGAAGTGATGATGGAAAGTGGAACAGAGAGAAAGGAGTTAAGAGAGAGAAAAAAATATGAATACACTTAAACAGTCAACTGAGATTTTATTATGGTTGCATTCTTTTCTGTTCTCATGTTCTACTGTTTTTCAGCATATTTGGGAATCAATAAGAAAATCGATAAAAACAAGTATCGATAAGCAGGAATTGATAAATCCTTATCAATATACATCCCTACAACATGCATTGCAGGCCGAACGGGACATTCTACAGCAGAGGTGTCTAAATTTCAGAGACATGTGTCATTTGATTTATTATGTGATTTTATTATTGTGTACATGTTAATATTACGGTCTTTCATTTGCTATTTTCCTTTAAACTAGCTAAAGTTAGCGTGAGACTCTTGAAATATTTAAAACTTTACAAAATAAATTTACCTGGATTTGATTTTTTTCTCAGCCGGAGTAATAAAAAATGCCGGCGACGACAGAAAATGGTGCCGTAACTCCTCTAAAATGAGCAGAACGATGCTAAGGTGATATTTTGCAGCTCTATTTTGTTTCGATCCAGCTCCGTCACAAATGCACGGTTGAGATATGCCGAGGAGGCTCGACCGTTCAAATGTAACAGCCTGTTACTTCCATCTAAAGTTGTCTAAGTAGGACTTGGCCTACGTAGACCAGGGCGGACGCATCCTTCGAAGGACCTAGCCCCTGAATATGGACACAGCCCGAAGCTGCTGCAGATCCATGATGAGAATCTTCCAGGTGGAGATGATGTCATTTTTTATGACATGGCGCGTTCATGGTGCGTTCTCCTGCTGGATGATGTCATCTTTATGACATGGTGCGTTCTCCTGCTGGATGATGTCATCCTTTTTACCTTGGCGCGTTCTCCTGCTGGATGATGTCATCTTTATGACATGGTGCGTTCTCCTGCTGGATGATGTCATCTTTATGACATGGTGCGTTCTCCTGCTGGATGATGTCATCTTTATGACATGGCGCGTTCTCCTGCTGGATGATGTCATCTTTATGACATGGCGCGTTCTCCTGCTGGATGATGTCATCTTTATGACATGGCGCGTTCTCCTGCTGGATGATGTCATCTTTATGACATGGCGCGTTATCCTCCTGGAAGCAGCATCAGAGGATGCTACACTGTGGTCATAAAGGGATGGACATGGTCAGCAACAATACTCAGGTAGGCTGTGGTGGTTAAACCGCCACGTTGGTACTAAGGGGCCCAAAGTGGGCCAAGAAAATCTCTCCCACACCATTACACCACCACCACCAAGCTGAAGTGTTGATACAAGGCAGGATGGATCCATGCTTTAATGATGTTTCCAGCAGATTCTGACTGTACCAAACTTGCTTACCGTCGCAGGTTTATAGAGCCTCACTACTCCAGAGCCCAGATTGTTATGTTTGCTGTATTTGTCAGATATACCAACACAATTATTCACATGCCATTCAACTAATCCGTTAGACCATTAAAGGTCTAGAGAAACGGAAGCAGCTTACGTTGAGACCGATTAACCCGATGCCGACAAGGCTGAACTCTGACTTCTCACTGGAATCCTTTTCTTTCATTTTGCAGGGTTAGACTGCGCTCACATTGTGGCTGTCTGGTCCGATTCCCCGGATAGTCCGCTTCGGTTGGTGCAGACAAGGGATGTAACGATATTGGTGATAATACGATATCGCTGTAAGTGAACTGCCACGGAATGTCGTGGTCTTGTCACAGTATTAAACAGCCAATCTCTTGAGACAAAAATAATAGTTTTCAGTCCGCTCTATGCTTGGCGTAACATACTAAACTGCATAGCTGCCAGTGCGCTCTTTTGAGCCAATCAGAGCGCACGTAGCCCCCACACACAGGAAAAACAAACAAGGTGAAAGGCGGTCAGGTGAACTCAGCATGGATATACGGAGGATGGAAACAGCTCTTATTCTCCATGAGAAGCAAGAACTTTGTTCGTGTTCGTGGTCGGTTATTCCTCCACGAGAAGCTTCATCCGTGACGCTGCGGGGATCGCCGTGTTGACTCCGTGAGTTGGTACTATTTAACAAACTTGGTTTGTGTATGTGTGTGTGTGTGTGGCACAGGGGGTGGGGGGGAGGGGCTGTGCACACTGTGATGTCCGTGTATTTAAACGCCTCTCGTGTTGTACACATTTTCTTATTTTCTCTCCACCTTTATCAGCTGTTCATTGATACTCTCCGTTTAACCTGCAGCAGCGGGTGCAGGAGAGCATCTGATCAGCTGATGGTCGACATCACGGCGCACAACGTCCCCGATCACGAGCAAGAATAAAGTTCTGGCGGAGCCTGTGTCACGGTGGTTCTTTTGGGAATACAGGCCACTGCTAGAGGAGGGGAAGAAAGAAAGGCCATCGCCAGCAGGTTGTGGTTAAAACAACAAAAACTTTATTAAAAAAGTACAACGCAAGTTCCAGCTTTTTTCCAGAAGTTCCAGAAAATTCTAATATCTTGAAACCCTACCATAAAGTACTGTAAAATAGACATTTTTATGAGAATTTGTCAGGCCAACATGACTTTTTTTTTGTCTTACAGTCATTCAGGCAAACCAACCATCCTGATAATAGCTGATAAAAACATAAAATATTTTTTTGCGTCAGTGACTAAATGGTGTCGGAGCATTTTCTTGTCTGGCTTCAGAAAGAAAGATGTGCTGAGTGATGGTGTCTGAACTCCAGCGGAGGTCTGATGGAGAAACGGATCGTCTGAGCCCTCTGCCACTGTTCAATATGACAAACCCCACAACTTCCCATAAAAATGCTAATGGGGATTATGTAGAGAGCCTGGAGCACTTTCCTGCCGCTGAAAGGGCCATTATCAGGAAATTTAGTCAACATTAGTCTGATATAGACTCACCTCTCCTCGCTCCGTCACAAGGTGAGGGAATTAATACGTTTTATTAGGATACCGGGTCATGTGGCTCAGATGCAGGTTTCAGGTTGGTGATTGACATGTTGGATCATCATTCGCCTCCTGTTTGTGTGCTGCAAGCCGGGAGGAGGAACTAACCCCCCCACCACCGTCACATTGCATTACCGACTCAGCGGTGTGGTATCATCACATCAAATTAGTCTTAATGAACACAAGCGAGTCGACTGAGGAGAGAGATAATCAAACTTTTATTAAATGACTTAATCTTCTGTACATGCATAATGTAATGAAAAGAGAGAGATAGGTCTGTGATGTCTGTCTGCGAGGGGCCGATCTTTAGCCCAAAAAGATTATCTGCCACAGTGCAGAAGCTCACGAGTGGCTCCTTAAAGAGAAAAATGAGCTTAAATACAGATGAAGAAACACTGAAACCAGCCGGAGCCCGTTCCCTTCAGTAAACAAGACATGTCAAAAAGATTCCTCCTTCAGTTCATTTGGTTAGAAAACAAGAAAACGCAGCTCTGCAGCTCACTTCACACAATTCCACAAGCAGCTGAACATCTATCAGAACTTACAATGTCCCTAAAGCATTTCATCAAGATGTCGACACTGAAATTCATGAAAGCTGGAAATATTTCAAACTTCATTCAGGTTCCTAGGAAACTCCCAATGGATTCAAATGTACCAAGAAGTTATTAGAAGACAGTGATCGTGAAAAAAGCACCAGGCTTTAACCATCATTCAAAAAATATACAGAAAAGGAGAAAAGTTTCATGCATTGCAAGGCTGTGTGTCCACTTTGGCTGCTGACGCTGCAGCGGTAATGTTGAATTTGGTCCTCGATCATCAACAACTCAACCCTTGCAACACAGGAGAGCTTTTCTGTCATGTTTAGTGCGACTAACCTGCGTGCAGAGTGGGAGGGTCTATGTTTTAGCCTCTAAACAGTTCTCATGTGCTTGTTTTTGCAGCACGTACATTCATTGTATTTCATTTTTATGTTTAAGACCACATCTTAAAGAAAAAAATCTAAATGGCCTATATACAAAACATTTACATTAAATATGTATAAGATGGCAGACAGCTCCTAACCCTCAGCTCTGCTCTCACAACAAAAGGAGTAAATGTTTTTTGTTAAAGGCTGTGAGCCTCTGAGGACGACCTGTTCAGAGTCTCAATCTTCAAGCAGGACGTTTGGTGGAGGCTTGGGGGCACGTCTACCTCGTCAGCTGGCCCACCACCTTCAGCAGAGTCTTGTTCTCCTGTTTGAGTTGCTCGTTCTCGTCTTCGATGTCATCCAGGTCCTGCAGAGAGGGCAGGCAGCACAGCAGTGTTAGAGCCAATCTCATTTCCAGTTTCACCCAATGCCACTTAAAACGGAGCCACAAGAAGTCAGGGTGAAAGTCCCCCTACCCCTCTGTCCCAACAGGACCGAGACACCCCTACCCCTCTGTCCCAACAGGACCGAGACACCCCTGCCCCTCTGTCCTAACAGGACCAAGACACCCCTACCCCTCTGTCCCAATAGGACCGAGACACCCCTGCCCCTCTGTCCCAACAGGACCGAGACACCCCTGCCCCTCTGTCCCAACAGGACCGAGACACCCCTACCCCTCTGTCCCAACAGGACCGAGACACCCCTACCCCTCTGTCCAAACAGGACCGAGACACCCCTACCCCTCTGTCCCAACAGGACCGAGACACCCCTACCCCTCTGTCCAAACAGGACTGAGACACCCCTACCCCTCTGTCCCAACAGGACCGACACACCCCTACCCCTCTGTCCCAACAGGACCGACACACCCCTACCCCTCTGTCCCAACAGGAGCGAGACACCCCTGCCCCTCTGTCCTAACAGGACCGAGACATCCCCTCTGTCCAAACAGGATGGACCCCCCCTACCCCTCTGTCCAAACAGGACCGAGACACCCCTACCCCTCTGTCCCAATAGGACCGAGACACCCCTACCCCTCTGTCCCAACAGGACCGAGACACCCCTACCCCTCTGTCCAAACAGGACCGAGACACCCCTACCCCTCTGTCCTAACAGGATTGAGACACCCCTACCCCTCTGTCCCAACAGGACAGAGACACCCCTAATCCTCTGTCCCAACAGGACAGAGACACCCCTAATCCTCTGTCCTAACTTAACCGAGACACCCCTACCCCTCTGTCCCAACAGGACCGAGACACCCCTACCCCTCTGTCCTAACAGGACTGAGACACCCCTACCCCTTCTGTCCAAACAGGACTGAGACACCCCTACCCCTCTGTCCAAACAGGATTGAGACACCCCTACCCCCTCTGTCCCAACAGGACTGAGACGCTCCTACTCCTCTGTCCAAACAGGATTGAGACACCCCTACCCCTCTGTCCCAACAGGACCAAGACACCCCTACCCCTCTATCCAAACAGGACTGAGACACCCCTACCCCCTCTGTCCTAACAGGACTGAGACACCCCTACCCCTCTGTCCAAACAGGACCGAGACGCCCCTACCCCCTCTGTCCAAACAGGACTGAGACGCCACTACCCCTCTGTCCAAACAGGACCGAGACACCCCTACCCCTCTGTCCCAACAGGACCGAGACACCCCTACCCCTCTGTCCCAACAGGACCGAGACACCCCTACCCCTCTGTCCAAACAGGACTGAGACACCCCTACCCCTCTGTCCCAACAGGACCAAGACACCCCTACCCCTCTGTCCTAACAGGACTGAGACACCGCTACTCCTACACGTGAATGCACAAAAAGGAGGGATGGTCTTAGGGGGGCATTGAGGTCTGGGCTTTGGTCTGGGGGGTAAAACAGGTGTTATTCACCACCAGGTTGCCTCCTTTTGGTCAGGCTGCTCTGAGAGCAACAATCTGACATGAACAGCATCAATTAGTTGCAGTTGAGCGCAGCTCCGAGGTGTCTCATCAAACTGACACTTCTCATTTCCAGCATCCTCTATCAGCGGTCACGATCGCGTGACTGCTGGGAATGACTCGAACACTCATGGAGTCACTCTGACGAGGTCACAGGTTTATTCGTACTCCACATGTTAAAAGTGCTGAATGCAAAGCAAAGGAAAACACGTGTTATCCTTATGCCTACGGTATAATTACAGTTACAGGGCATCACCAGAACCTGCAATTTGTTTGTTTTTTTTGTAAAGTTTGAAAAGAAGAAATGTCTAACAAAGCTGTAGTTTTGAACATTTTAGCTTTTTTTGTTGCTGATGGATGTGTCAGATGAAGAAACTGGTTTTATCAGTGGGGTCACAGACTTCTGCTGGGAGGCAGCATCCGGGAAGACCTGACCTCAGCTCAATGAGTTGGCCCAGAAGAGACCATTTCCTGAAGGTTCCCAGGAAAAAAAAACATGCCTGAGAAACTACTGGTGTCCAACCGCTGCCCAGTGGAAAGTGTGTTGGCTAGAAAGATAGATAGATAGATAGATAATTTTTTATTGAAGTGTCATGCACAATCTAGTGCCCAGCCCACATGGGCTTATAAGACACTCAACAAACAGACAAGATGACAGCAGGTTACAAACTTCTTGAGATATACAAAACTCAAATTGGATACAACACTCTCTGTCGTCTGTCCCAGGCCTTACTGACAAAAGCAACAAATGCAAAAATGTCTCTACATAGGATCCAACTTAAAATATTTTCATCCGGTAGCCAAAACAAATCTGCATTATTTCTGTTTACACACTCAAACAAGACAAGTCTTAGATCAGAGTACATTGGCCAATAAAGAACAACACCTAGGCTAAAAGTGTAAGAAATTATCAATACACTGAAATATTGTGATATTTTCAGTTGCAATATCGTATCAATATTAAAAAACACTGCAAAAACGCAAAATCTGACCAAGTCTAAACATCTCATGACACTAAATATAAGACATAATCACCTGAAGAGTGACATATCGGAACTTGTTTTCAGAAAGTTCATCTTAAATATTTTGTTTAGTGAAACAGTCTTGGAAAAATCTTGTTTCGAGCTATATTTTAGATGAAGCAAACTTCACATCCATCCATTTTCCTGAGGGTTATCCGTGGTCAGGTCACGGGGTCAGCTGCCTAAAGGCCCATTTATGCTCCCTTACCAGCATAGATGGCGGCGTCCGTTTCATGAGTCACTGCCTTCCATACTTCTGCGTTCTCTTGGTTCATAAATCAGTTTGTCCACTAGGCGGCAGTGCTGAGTTCATAGTTAGAATGTATTTTCAGACGCACTCACGCAGCCTTTCCTAAAAAGCTCCATCCATGTCTACAGATGGTCTCTGTTTGTTTAGCGTCGTCTTTCTCAGGTGCTTTTATTGGACGAAGCTGTCCGTCCGTCTGCGTTGGATGGAACCAGACGGACCTGAAGGGATAAGTTTCTTCTTTTCCAACATGGACCTTATTTCTAGGAGTATACGTGCATTTACTCCCCGGGAAAGTTTCTGCATCACTTTGAGTCCTTCGAAAGATATTACGCTGAGTCACCCTTCGGTTTTCTTCCAGTAAAATGAGAGATACGGGCCAGTCACTATAAAAGACATAATCTGCAGTAAAACTCCTTGATTTTCACCGAAACTTTCAGTAGAATGAACGAACAAACGAGTACTATTGTCCTGTGAGTCAAGATTTAGCTTTCTGTTAGTTATCAGGGTTCTACACACTTTTCAGGGCCGCACGTTCACGATGCGCGCTTCCGTAGTACAGCTGAGAAGATCAGCTGATACAACAAAAACACAATTAGAGAAACTCTGAACTCGCAGGACAATAGTACTCATTCATTCATTCTACTTAAAGCATTGATGAAATCAAGGAGTTTTACTGCAGATAACGTCTGATAGAAGCTGCCCCGTCTCCGCCATGATACTGGACGTTCACCGAAGTGGGACTCAGCGTAATATCTTCCGAAGGACTCAAAATGATGCAGAAACTTTACGGGTTTAACTTAAACTTTAAACGGATAGTCCTAGAAAAAAGGTCCAGGTTGAAAAAAAAGAAAGATTTACTTTCAGCCGGGAAGCCCAAACTTCCCTCTCCAGGGGTCTCATCCCGGGGTGTGTCATGCCCAGACCACCTCACCAGGGAGGCATTCAGGACGCATCCTGACCAGATGCAAAACACCACAATACTAAAAAAATACACCTAAGAAGGAGTTTTTTCACCTCACTTCAAGATTTTGTAAGTCTGAAATGTATTATTGTAATGTCTTATTTCAAGAAATCTTAAGAGAATTTTATGTTCCATTGGAAGACTTTTGCATATTAAAAGCAAAACTTGTTTTAATTATTTGTTTTTATTATTATTATTAATATTTTAAGCATGGCCTTTCCTCCTGTGAAATGCAGTATCGATATCAAAATCTCTCGCAAGATCTTGTTCCATCAGCTGCTGACGGAGCAGCAGCAATCGTTTCTGCAGCGGTCCATCACGTAGAACGTCTCTGCTTTCCACTCATATCTACGTGCATCTGCAGGTTCAGGTTAACATTTACTGTGCGTTCAGACCAAGAGCCACTAAAGCTGTTAAATAGATTTTGTCGCTCAAGTCGCTTATGACATCACGTTCCATTTTGCATATCCTTCTAAAAGGACCGTATGCTTTTTACCATTAGCAGAGCTTTTGCAGTGATGCTGTTCGTGATTGCTGCCTTGTGCTTTGACAAGTTGTAGCCTGTGATTAACCAGAAATCCGTCTCCTACTGAAAAACAACGGTCTGGACATAATTGATTAAATTACACCCCAAAACAAAATAATGTTGTAGCTTAGTTGAGTACATCATCTTCACTGATCTGCATCTGCAGATCTTCACTCATTCATCTCTCACTCTCAAACTAAATGTCAAGACGAGGGACAAAAGGGAAATACGTATTTTTATCCCTGTCAGTTATTATTATTATAACATAGTACTTTCCATATTTATAAATGATATCGTTCCATTCACATAGCATGCTAGGCGCTCGGTTAGCAGGCAAGTTTCGCGTTTGGGGCTCAGACGCTAAGAAACCTGCAAAAAGTTGGGCCTCTGTTGCTTTTTGCAGCCGTAGGAGACGCGGTGTGACTTGCAACACTCAGGCCAAACATTCCAATTGGTTGTCAGGGTTTTACAGCCGAAACGTGTCATAGCCAATTTGCATAAAGTTAAACTATTTTTAACCTTGTTCAGTCGCTCTAATCGCTCAACTTTTGTAGGTCGTGGCTTCTGTCGCTTTATTCGCTCTTGTCGCTCCTGTCCATTGAAAGTGAATGACTTCCGGCCATTTTACAGCTTTAGTCGCTCTTGGTCTGAACGCACAGTTACACACAGTGGAAAGTACAAGTTAACGTGTGTCCAGGTTTTCACAGACCACCCAGTTTGTGATAATAATGACTGACTAAAATGTTTATTGCATTTTAATTCACCATTTTACTAATTTCACATGAATTTGTCATTTATGTTAAATTAATTGACAATATTTTGTAATTCATTTAGAATGGATAGAGTTTGGTCAAACTCAGAATGTCTTCAGTGACATGCATTTTGGTGTATCAGGGGTGAATTTTATTGCAAAATATTGATTACTGCTGAATCGCTGTATCGCGATACTATGGTATTGTAGGCAAAATATGGTGACTAGGGATGTAACGATTACCGGTAAAATGGTTAACCGTGATAAAATAACCAATGATTAGTAATTTCAAAATGTAATTATCGTTAAAACCGTGACTGATTACTGCACTTTGAAAAACTCCCAGTGATGATGCTCATTGCTGGAAAAGCAGCAGCAGTCGCAGTTTGCAATGTTTAATTTATGAAAACATGGTGGAAGGTAACGAAGGCGCCCACATGGACAGTACCCTTGAGATATTTCCCCCTTTAATAAAGACAAAGTAGACATTTAGACCCATTTTGGATATTTTCAAAGTTGCTGAGGGGTATTTCTATAATACCATGATAAATATGATAACCGTGATCATTTTGGTCACGATAACCTTGATATGAAATTTTCATATGGTTACATCCCTAATGGTGACAGTATCATGCTTGGTGATACTCACCCCCAGTGTTGGCCCACTGCCTCATGGTTCTCCAGCAGAGCTGGGAGCTGCAGGGTTGGCCGCTGCCCCCTCCCCTCTCCTCCCCTGAGCGCTGCCTGCCTTCATCCTGAAGTCCACAACCAGCTCCACCTCATCCCCCACTTGTTACACGTCACGTCTAAGTTTAGACCAAAATTTTGCCCATTTATAATCAGCCTGTATATTAGCTCGGATCTAGACCATAGAATTTGATGCATTAATTACTGAATGATTAATTAAAAAACTGCAAGTTGTATTTGCCGAATGCTGGATTAAAACATTTTTAACTGTCACTGATCAATGTACCGTGTAGTTTAGATTTAGTCTAAGCTTAAAAACACTTTCCATTTTAGACTGGTATAGAGCGATTTCAGCCAAGGCGTCTACCATTAGACATCTTTTAGGCCAAAAAATGTCCATCATCATCAGCCGATGGCTTCCTGACGTATTTACCGGCATAACACCTGGAAAACTGCTCAGGTTCACTTTTTACCTTCTACTGTATCACAGTTCCTCATCACTCGTTACCTTCCTCCTTCCTAGATGAACTGAGCTGCTATCCTCTGGTTTCCTCTAAACGTTATGTGGTTTTATTTTAGGAAAAGATTACATTTCCATTTCTACTGTGTTCTCTGACACAATGGGCTATATGCATGACTCCACTACTTCCTGAATTTAGTCCTGCTCCTCTGTTTCCTGCCTTTCATTATTGGGCAAACTAATTAATCCAGGTGTGTCTGGCCAGTTTCTGAGGTCAACACGTATCTCGATTCTGATACTTCTGCAGTAATCTTGCGTGTCTCAGCTTTGGGATATACCATTCCAGACAGGAAGCAAAAAAAGGTCTCATTGAAAAGAGCTTAAAAGTTCAATAGAGTATTTCAAATTCCCATTTCCTTGTTTTAGAGCTCCTCAGAGTTCCTTTGCAGTTTGTGGTTTTTCTTTTGTGGCCTGAAGAAATTACTATGAACATGTTTCCATAAGGTTTAATGATAAAAAAGAATATCAATTTTAATATGTAAATTATCACCAGAGGACATACTTCCCCAGTTTTATCTTCTCTTCGGATTCCGGTAAATCCAGAACAGAATCATAAAGGTCTCAGAGACCGTCCTCTATCGGACATTAAAGGGATAGTACACCCACAGAATGATGGTCCTTCATCTTCTTCTCACCCTCATGCTGAGGAAGACTCTGGAGCACTTTTTAATATCTCAAATGCAGCCAGAGATCTGGGGGGGCTTTCCCCCCAACTTTAATATAATGGAGTTCACCAGCAACTGAACCAAAAATGTCCATAAAAGTCCACAAAAACTTGTCAATATTCCTCCATACTAAAAAAAAAAAAAAAAGTTTAACATATCTTGGGAGGTTACATTAGAAGCGTTTGAGTAACTAAATGGACCAAGAAATATTGCGGTACATCTGAAATTTCATGGTTAATCTGTGTACATGTTTTCCAGACTTAGCTGTGAGGAATGAGTAAGTAAGAAGGAGCGAGGAGGGGAATGGTGGTTGCGTTGTTTGCTAACATTAGCACGTTCAGCTAACACAAATGTGCTGTTTTTGAAGAAGCTGAATAGTTTTTCTTTTTGAAAAGATTTCATTTAAATGGAAGAAATCGAGGAGAACATTCACGCTAAGGACGTCAACGTCAAGATATCAAACAAAAAAGAAGAAGAAAAGGCAAAACCTTGCGGCAGCATATGTCCCAAAGAAGAATCTGCTTCAGAGGGGCCTCCACAGTCAAATGCCGACTTCAGTCATCCAGTTTATAAAGAGATAGCTTTGGCCAATGGTCACATTAACCGCATGACCAGGGAGGAGCTGAGAATCAAATTAGCAGAGCTGAAGCTTGACACAAGAGGGGTGAAGGATGTAATGAAGAAGAGGCTGAGGAACCACTACAAGAAGCAGAAACTGATGCAGTCTTTAAAGCAACGTGTGAGGTGGATAACCCCTCAGGCTTCCTACATGAAATTATAGAGTTCCCCATGGTCCTTTTCAACACGCACACCTTTCAAGCCTACGTGAAACCAGAACTGAACCCACAGCTTTCAAACTTCTGTGTGGGGTTAACAGGAATCACCCAGAAACTTGTAGATGACGCAGATCCATTTCCAGATGTCCTACGGAGAGTCGTGGCTTAAAATACGAATACGCCATCCTGCCTGATGGTGCATGGGATATGAGCAAGTTCCTGAACATCTAGTGTCGAATTAGCCAGATCAGATATCCTCAGTTTGCAAGGAAGTGGATCAACATAAGAAAATCTTATGGAAACTTCTACAAGGTGTCCCGCACACAGACGAGGCTGAACACCATGCTGCAGAAGCTCGGTATGGAGTACCAAGGCCGTCCTCACTGCGGGCTGGACGATTCACGCAACATCGTTAGGATAGCTATACGGACGCTTCAGGATGGATGCCAGCTGCGCGTCAACGAGCGCATGCACGGCGGCCAGTTGCTCTCTGTTCCCAGCTCAGCACCAGTGGAAGGAGCTCCGCCACCACACAACCCCAGCCGCAGAAACTAGAGCCAGAAACACAGGCTCAACCATACCAGACTCAAAATCTGCCTTCGGCCCATGAGGTACAGGGAAATAAAGGCACTTTAAGTGCAGCTTAAAGCTGTAGATGGGGTCAGTGTTTAGATTTCAGGTTGTGAGGGTTCCACTCAGACCATTTACTTTTACACAACATGACTAAAACCAGATCATTCCTGTGTTGAGGATTGAAGGAATTTCTTCAGTGACTTCTGTTTAAAGTGCTTCACTTTGCCTTATTGAGCTGCTAATATTCCACAGTTGGCCTCTTTCAGATGGCCTGTGACGGTATCACTTCAGTAAACTTATTTTCATCCTGCAACCCTGAATTGGGTCAAGTGTGTGCAGAAGACAATTGATGATTATGTGTTTTCATTTTAAGTTAAATGAAAAGATGTGTAGCTTCACATGCACAACTCCATAATATAGCTACTGTGTTAAATAAACCTGTCAGTGCTGCTGTGGTGCTTTTTAAGCTTCTACATAAAGGTGTAATTGAAAATTTAATCAGAAGTCCACAGAATGGCTTCCAAACCAGATTGTGGGGTAATGTGGTAATGGTCATCTTTGGTTTGCATCTTATTTTTTTTTTTCATTGAGGATCAATTTATTATCAAAAATGAGTATTTTGAATGTTTGGGTCAAATAAAATATGTTTTCTGAAAAAACAAAACAAAACAACAACAAAAAAACTTGTCAATATTCCTCCATGCTGCTCGTCCAATGTAATCCAAGTGTCCTGAGTGGGTAGCGTCCAGAGTTTACTGGAAACCACATCATTTAGTACATTTTTATAGCCTAAACTGTACTATATTGCAGTTTGTATCCGCGCGTTCAGCGCCTACTCTGCCGATAATGCAAGCGTAGAAGAAGAAATTCACTGTTTACATTGTGCTAAGAGCGAACGAGCTGTGGACAAACATAAGAGAGGTTGGATATTGATTTAACACAAAGAAAGAAAGAAAAAAAGAACACGCGATCTCGTCTTCGGCTTACGTAGTGTCGTGAACTTGGAAGGACGCACTTTGCGGCATGTCTACTGTTTAGGCTATAAAAATCTATGAACACCAGCAATCCCAGGGATTTTCAGATTTCCCTCCACACCACCACCCCACCCACCAGTCACCCCCACCCCCGACGACCATGGTTACTTGCCCTATCCTGTCCTTATTGTTTTATAATCAGAGAATATGGATGTCACAGCCTCTTCTGTTTTTCACCTGTTCATTACACCTGATTATCCTTTTCACATACAGAAGCTTTGATGTTATTTCAATAACATAACATTTTTATTCACAGAAGTTACTTTACAATATATATATATATATATATATATATATATATATATGGGTGGATGGCGACCATTTTTCTCTGGGGTGGGAATATATATTTTCATATGGATAAAAATCGCCTGAGATCAAGTCAAGAATATTTGTTTCTGACTCCGAGTCACCCCCTTGACATAGAAGCACCATATTTAGGGAATGGTTCGTAATTTAATTTTGATTTCTATTTTTCCTTTTTTTTCTCTTTTAAAATCTTTATTTTATTGAAAACAATTAATCCTTCCTTAATTAAACTGATTGATTTATTTGTGGGAGACTACCTGCAGTAGTATAGTTCTAGAATTCATGTAGTTTTAGTTTTTTTTTTTTTTTCTATTTTTATTTTTTATTATTTTCTTATTTTCCCCTTTTCCTCTTTTTTTTTTTTTTTTCTTTTTTTTTTTTTTTAACCTTTTTTTTTAATTTTGATTTTTTTTTTTAATTAACCCCTTTTTATAAAAACAGTGAATAATCTTGTGTATTAATCGTGATTTCAATATCAGCCAAAATAATCATGATAATCATTTTTTCCATAATCGTCCAGCCCTACATATTGAGGCATTTTTTTAGGGAATTACGTCGACATAGAGAATTTCCCATCCTCTCAGCCCACATTGCGCCTCAAACCACTCCTCTGAAAACACATCTTATTTTAGACAAGTCCGATAAAGAAAGATGGTTTTGATGGTTTTTATAAGTTGTTATTGGTTTTATTTGGGCTTTTATTTATTATTGATTGATTATTTTTATTTGGGCTTTTTAGAGCGAGGTGCAGAAGTGCTCCACGCGCTCAGTGGACTGTCTGCAAGAACACGCTGCTGTTCCGGGACTTCTTTTCATAATAGAAGCCGAGTTGATGAGGCGTTAATGGCCCTAAAAATACCAGAAGCCGACAGACCTCTGCAGTTGGAACCGAATTTTCTAGGCAGTTGGAATTCGAAGTGTTAAAAAATGATGTGGTTTCCAGTAAATTCTGGACGCTACCCACTCAGGACACTTGGATTACATTGGACGAGCAGGATGGAGGAATATTGACAAGTTTTTGTGGACTTTTATGGACCTTTTTGGTTCAGTGGAGGTGAACTCCATTTTATGAAAGTTGGAGGAAAACGACCCCCCCCCCCCCGGATCTCCGGCTGCATTTGAGATATTAAAAAGTGCTCCAGAGTCTTGCTCAGCATGAGGGTGAGTAGAAAATGAAGGACCATCATTCTGTGGGTGGAATATTCCTTTAAAGATCTCAGAGCCCAGATTTTCCCACCAGAGGTTCCTTTCAGACTGCAGGTTCACTGCTGGTTCCTAGAGGTTCTAGTGGGATCCAGTTCTCAGACCCTTCTCTGTGGAACCAGCTCCCAGTCTGGTTTAAGGAACCAGACCCCCTCTTTTCCTTTCAGATCAGACCTTCCTGAAAAACCTCAAAGTCAGGTCTGGTGACCCTGATCCATCCCTTTAGTCCTGATAGGCAGAGGCTGCTTTTCTTCCTCCTGGTCCTGGTTCTGATGGAGGTTTCCCTCCCCGCTGTCCCCCCTTCAGCTCGAGATGGAGGACCAAATCAAAGACAAGGTCTGATCCAGACCCCTGGTTTCCTCAGCTCGGCCACGATTCTACAAACTGGTTTATACGAACGGTTTGGACTAGTATGGATCATTAAATGGGTTTAAGTGGATTATAATCTGAATATAATTCTGTCTAAAGGGATTTGAACGCAGGTTATATCGGAAAACCAGGATTTTTCCATCATATAGGTTAATCTAACTGGAAAAAGCTGAGACAAAATATTTAAAATACATAAAAGAATTTTTGAAAATCCTTTAAACTGCCAAAAAGCTTCAGTTTGACATTCAGAATATATCTTTATCATCAGATAAGTGATGTAATCAGCATTAATAACAAATCTTTGCAACTCTGAAAGATGGACGTTTTCTTTTGAAGGGTTACTGAGGAGTAGATCCACATCTACCCGCTGCGTTTTATCTCTTTTCCTCTCCCAAATAAACTTCCACAGCGACTGAGGCTTCAATCTTGCTTGGACTGGATCAGCTCTTATCTCCTGTTTGACATCCAGCCCTGCAGCAGAGACATTTCTGATGCTTCTCGCTGCATCCAAACATGAAGCACTTCTGTTATGACCAGATGCCCGTCCTCGTGATCCTATCAGCGTGATGCCTCCTGCAATATTGTGCCCTTTGTGTTTGTAGATAGGTCATGGAGTGTCTATCACAACAACAAAAGTGTCCAGATAAAACCCAGCAACGTTCGATCTACTTGTTACTAAAAATGTGCACATCGCTGACCGCTGCATTTGTTGGGAGAGTTTGATCCATTTAGATTTGACTGGCTCCACAGGGGACAGCAAAGACCTATTCTCTGTAAATATTTCAGACTGCATTTGCCATCAAAGATGCCAAAAAGAAAAAGATACTAATGTCTGTGGCTGACTTTAGTCATCTGTATTGGTGAGGGGACATATTGAGCTCATACAGTTATGTGAAAGTGTTTGCCTCCTTCCTGATTTTTTATTTTTTGCATGTTTGTCACAACCTAATAACTGGTTGTTCCACCTTAGCAGCAACAACTGCATCAAGCGTTTGTGATAACTGGCAGTGAGTCTTCTACAGCGCTGTGGAGGAATTTTGTTCCACTCATCTTTGCAGAATTGTTGTAATTCAGCCACATTGGAGGCTTTTCCAGCATGAACCGCCTTTTAAGGTCATGCCACAGCATCTCAATGGGATTCAGGTGGGGACTTTGACTAGGCCACTCCAAAGTCTTCATGTTGTTGTTCTTAAGCCATTCAGAGGTGGACTTGCTGGTGTGTTCTGGATCATTGTTCTGCTGCAGAACCCAAGTGCGCTTCAGCTTGAGGTCACCAACAGATGGCCGGACGTTGTCCTTCAGGATTTTTTGGTAGAAGCAGAATTCATGGTTCCATTTACCACAGCAAGTCTTCCAGGTCCTGAAGCAGCAAAACAACCCCAGACCATCACACTACCACCACCATATTTTACTGTTGCTATGATGTTCCTTTTCTGAAATGCCGTGTTACTTTTACGCCAGATGTAATGGGACCTCCACCTTCCAGAAAGTTCCACTTTTGTCTCGTCAGTCCACAGAGTATTTTCCCAAAAGTCTTGGGGATCATCAAGATGCTTTCTGGCTAAACTGAGACGAGCCTTTATGTTCTTTTTGCTCAGCAGTGGTTTTGGTCTTGGAACTCTGCCATGCAGGCCATTTTTGCCCCCCAGTCTCTTTCTGATGGGGGAGTCATGAACACTGACCTTCATTGAGGCAAGTGAGGCCTGCAGTTCTTGGATGTTGTTCTGGGGTCTTTTGTGACCTCTTGGATGAGTCGTCGCTGTGCTCTTGGGGTCATTTTGGTCGGCCGGCCCCTCCTGGGAAGGTTCACCACTGTTCCATGTTTTCACCATTTGTGGATAATGGTTCTCACTGTGGTTCTCTGGAGTCCCAAAGCTTTAGAAATGGCTTTGGAACCTTTTCCAGACTGATAGATCTCAATGACTTTGTTTCTCATTTTTTTGCTGAATTTCTTTGGATGGCAGCATGATGTCTAGCTTTGGAGGATCTTTTGGTCTACTTCACTTTGTCAGGCAGGTCCTATTTAAGTGATATCTGATGGAGAACAGGTGTGGCAGTAATCAGGCCTGGATGTGGTTAGAGAAACTGAACTCAGCTTTCCAAAGATGTGATAAACCACAGTTTATTTAGGTTTTAACAGGGGGGGCAGTCAGTTTTTCACATAGGGCCATGGAGGTTTTTCCCCCCTTACTAAAAAAATCTTAATTTAAAAACTGCATTTTGTGTTTACTCGTGTTATCTTGGTCTCACATTTAAATTTGTGTGATGATCTGAAACATAAGTGTGACAAACATGCAAAAAAAAGGAAATCTGGAAGGGGGCAAAAACTTTTTCACACGACTGTATATGCCTGTAGTTCACTTTTGGGATGTTTGAAAATCATGATACTGCCCCTTTAAGCCACTCAACTCTAAAGTGATCGTTTCACATCATCATGATGGTACTTTGTATGTTCCGACAGCGCAGTCTATCAAACTGTTCCAGCTTCAAAGTAAAACATTGTGGAAAGCAGAGGAGGATCAAGCCCGACCTCTAGCAGCTTCACCAAGCTTGTAATAAAGAAAAAGCCTAAACAGTGAAGACATCACTGATGACCTTAAAATCCAGTCAAAACAACTCATTATTTAATACTGATGTGGGAAAAGGTGGAAATACTTAACGATGACCTTCAGAAAACGTGTTGAAACATATCTGTCTGCCACTGATGAGAAAACTGTTTTTACATGAGAATAAAGACTGAGTCCTGCTGCGAACAGTGAACTTTCTGTTGAGGGAGTCCAGCTGTGAGATGAAGTCTTTGTTCTAAATGGTGACTGATTGTAATCCTCGACTTTCACCAGAGTTACAATGCCACACTGATTGGGTGAAGCTGGCAAGCTTGTAATTTGGTGATCATTTTGTTCCCCCTTGGCTGTACTTTACTGAATATGAAATGACAACAGTAAGGAAGAGATTAAACTTCACTTTCAAAGTTTTAATTGGAGGTTGTGGAGCTGTAAAAGCCGACTTTAGACCACTGTTTTACTCGTACTCGTCTCTGCACAGCCGTCATTCTCACAGGTCTTCTGATTGACCTTGTGTACTCCTGAAGGACTGTTAACCTTGACATTTACTTTTCCTCACTTCTTTAATAAGAAGTCTGGCTTTAATTTTACATACATGGTTGAATAAACGACTTGACCATGAAGGGAGTTCACCACTCTGAACAATAGGCGCTTCGGACTGCAGGAACCGTCTGGAGTTCCTAGAACCTTTTCGGGAACCAGGCCGATTTTTTATGCATTTGTACACATAGGAACCAGGAATCTCAGACCTCAGTTCCTAGAACCTTTTTAGCTCCTACTCTGAGGCTGGGTCTTTTTGGGGTTCCATAGGAACTGAAATATGTAGATGTTTGGTGATTGGTAGAACTGGTAAGCCCCGCCCCTTGCGTGAGCTCCGCTTCTTCCGCCCCGCCATATTTAAAAAGTCCCACAGCTGTTACAACTGCATTTCAAGTCTTACTCCTCCTCCTTACTTTTGTGCTTTGAGGCTGTTTTGCTGAGGTATCGCGACTTTCCCTTCATTAAATTTATTAATGAATTAATTTTAGATTAATTTCATTGGGGGAGTGGGTGGCCTCGTGGTAGCGTCGTGGGCTTTGGCGCGGAGGACCCTGGTTCGAGTCCCTGACACGACTCCTAGGTTAAACACTGTGGACCCCTGAGCAAGGTCCTTAACCCTCCAACTGCTCCCCGGGCGCTTTAAGTAGCAGCCCACTGCTCTCTGATACTCAGTACAGAGATGGGTAAAATGTAGATCCCTATCATACAAGTATGGATCACCGCGAGCATCCGGGAATTTTCACCAAATTCGTCACATCCGGTTAGGTAACAGGTGAAAACATGGCTTCGTTGCATAGGGGAGCCACTGACTTATCTGCTTCATTACTCGTCAATCTTCGTTTATTCTACTTTGGAAATACCGAGAAGTCCCGCTGTGTATGGCTGCCATAAACATATCTATCACACGGACAAGAGAAGATGTTTGTTCCAGTTCCCA
Source organism: Atherinomorus stipes (assembly GCA_023101725.1). Classification (NCBI taxonomy): domain Eukaryota; kingdom Metazoa; phylum Chordata; class Actinopteri; order Atheriniformes; family Atherinidae; genus Atherinomorus; species Atherinomorus stipes. The sequence continues at coordinate 334,244 of JALJCO010004013.1, read as the reverse complement.
AAACAACAGAAAAAGTCCCGAACAACATGCTAAGTAGCTAGCTGCTATCAAGCCCATAAATGCTGACAGTTCACGCTGGAAACCATGGAAACATCTAACAATATGTTCGGATCACTTTGTGACTGATAAAAAAAAAGCATATAATGTGGTCTCACTTTTTAAACCCTGTAGTTGTTTTTGCACAGATGATAGAAAACACCATTAAATCAGTGGATGTACAGAATCACAGCGCCACCCGCTGTTCCCGTCTCCTCAGGACTGTTAACAATTACGTTCATCCAGATTACTGCCATCAATGTTCCCACATAAGAATAAAAGCATAAAAAGCGGCAGAAAGGCATTTGCAGCATTATAAACATGCACAGTCATAACCAGTTACATACAGATGAGACTGCCGGTAATTTATAGCTTTATCAATGAGAGTAAACTCCTGAGAAGTACAACAAAGAAATACCACCATTTCTTAAAAATCCGGGGAAAATTTATGTTCTATAAAAAATAAATGGCTTGAACACGGGGCTTACCTGATGAAACCAAATACATCATGAGATCGGGAAACTGATCATCAGGCTGTTATGTACAGGTAGGTTCGTCTAACCAGGCTGTAGCAGCAGAAGATGGGCATCACTTAGTCCAACAGATACTAGTTTAGCTTCGTATCTTCTTCTAGACTTTCAGTATAACTGGACGTCATTTCTATAATATTTCAAAGACAGACCGGCGGAGAAAAAAAATTAAAAAGGGTGCAAAAGCAGTTTTTGAGGCTCATAGTCCATCAGACGCCGTTCAAATACGAAGCATATTTTCACCGGGACCAGCTTCGTGGTCACGTGAATTCCGGGTTGTGACGTAGGCTCGCGCTGATCCATAACAAAAAAAAAAAAAAAAAAAATTAGACGCCATGCGATTCTGTTTACAAGCGCTGCCATGCACGCACTAGGGGAGAGCGCTCCTCGTTAGGAAACGATGTGAGTGGCTGATAAGAAACCAGAACTTCTGTAGAATGAACCGCATTGGCATGAGAAAAGCGTCACGACAGCGTTAGAAACTTAAACTAAAAAGGCCTGGATTCATGCATATACACAATCAGTAGGCGCATTCGGACAGAGAGGTTCTAAGAACGCAGTTCTTATAACTACGCCTCCCGAGTTTGTTATAAGAACTACCCTTCGCCTTCAGCGTGCGTTCGCACATGAGGGAGGATGTCGTTAGGAACCATGTCTGACGCAATCGTTGCGACAGTGACAAATTTATGCCCCAGCAGATCTGATACAAAACTGAGGTTTTCCATCTCTTTAATTCAAAGCTATTATAAAAGCTAACTTACCGCTTTCCCTCCCTTTCCCTTGTTTACCTTTTGCTGAAGTGCGCCCGGACACTTTAGTGGACGGTTTGTCCATTAAAGGCCTCCTTCCACTGAAAACCCATTTAACTTGCTTCTTCTGAAATACGGAGGGTTTCCCCTTGTTTATTTACACATGCTGACTTGCTAGCGTTGCGTTCCCCCCAGTCGGCTGTGCTTCCTCATCACAGAAACAATACGAAGAGAAGAGCGAATCGGGAACAGCCTCGCACTTCTACGTAACATTTCAAATAGCGTATCCCACGTGGGGTTTCTATCTGTCCATTGGAAGGCAGGTAACCCTCCACTACACACTAGAAGTAAAGACGGCACGACTGTAGCTTCGGAGTTGAGAAGCTACTTAGCTAACTGTTTGTTAGCATGGCGGAACAAACTTGTTTGTCGGCTCTATTTCCTGTCTGTAGCGAAATAAGAGCGGAGGGCGGAGCTTCCTTCATACACTGACGGGAGGCAGCCAATCAGACGGAAATTCATGAGAAGGACCCGGAAAAGCCTGCCGTTGGACCACAAGCCTCTCTTCTAGTATACAAATACATCTGGATACAAAGATACCAGAAGGTTTTTTTAAAACAGAAACGATGCAGAATGCATTCAATAATAATGGAGAACACAGAAATATTAATGAAATGACCATGGAAGTACAACTTTAAAGTGTCCGGGCGGCAGCCGCAGATTCTACTGCTGTACTTTGCAGCTGTGTTTGGTCATTAAATTAATATGAAAATAATTGCTTTTGGACATTTCAAAATAGTTATCGATTCGGGGCGTGTACCATTGTGATCGATTTAATAATGAATTGGTACTCCTACTGTATTAGTTCTTGTTATTGCGATCTCGGTAAACTGTTAAACAGCTGTGAGACTTTTTAAATATGGCGGGGCTGGAAGAAGCGGAGATCACGCAAGGGGCGGGGCTTGCCAGTTCTACCAATCACCAAGCATCTACATATTTCAGTTCCTATGGAACCCCGAAAAGACCCTGCCTCGGAGTAGGAGCTAAAAAGGTTCTAGGAACTGAGGTCCGAGGTCCCTAGTTCCTATATGTCCGAATGCGCAAAAAAACGGCCTGGTTCCCGAAAAGGTTATAGGAACTCCAAAAGGTTCCTACAGTCCAAAAGCGCCTATTGAGTGATTTATTTTCATGAAATTACCGCTTTTACCACATTTTACCATGTAGAAAGCATTTTTCTTAGAAAGATTAAAATAAAATCAGGTACAGGGCCTTTAATGCTGCAGGCTTTGGTCCGAAAACCGGGATTTGAGTCCCCAAAGTGGCACTTAGGTGAGCAACTATTGGCACTTGAGCCAAGATCCTTAACCCCCACCAACTACTCCCTGGGCGCTTGGAGCCAACTGCTCTTGATTAATCTGGAGATGGGTTGAAAAGCGGAGCTGAATTTCCCAATCAGGATTAATAAAGTAAAAATTATTATTGTTATTATTATTGTTTTCTAAGCAGTGCATTGCAGAATGGACCTTTTTTTTTATAATTTAAGGCTGCTACATACTCCACAAGAGCTTTCTTCTTGTTCTCAGGGCTGCGAGTACAAAATTAGGTCATTTTGTTCTCATGGACGAGTTTGAGGACGCTTTGTGGCTTGTTCTCGGTCGGGCAGAACTTTATTCTTGGGGAGCTCTGAGAATTATGCTGCCTTCATGTGGAATCGTATTTATGGTAAATATTAAAGTCCGATGTCAGAATTGCACTGGAGCACCCCCTCATGTCGTAATTTCCACTGAAAAAATTTGATGATGCCCGAGTTGCTGTGAGATAAACTTTAACCTTTCAACATGGCGGCGACCAACAAAAACATCCTGAATGGGATGCATCGCATTTTGTTTAAAGATTTCTGCTGCCGTTATTTGGTTAGTTTGTAGTCTGTATAATTCTGTGACAAACACAACTTTAATAACATCACCAGCGTTTAACTTCATTATGACAACAAATCACTTTTAACACAACGCACTGGTAATTTCCACTTAACAAGTGGAAAGGATCATCTTTCCCATACCGCATGAAGGCAGCAGTATTGTGTGGTTGGTCAGACGCTCGAAGCAAAGAGTTGTCACTTCCGCATTTTGCAACATTGAATAGTTAGTTTTAATAAACAGCTGATTGAGGTGGTGAGAAAGTACGAAACTGTAAACAACACACGTGGCATTTAAATACAGGGACACCACCGCATGCGCAACTCCGTCCTGCCACGGACGAAGTTTATCGTAAATGTATAATCACTGGGTGAACACAGTCGAGATAGAAAAGATGGAGGATGTTCTCCTCCTGACCTGAAGATGTTTTGCATTTAAACAGAAACATGACATTCACCTGGAGACGCTACATTTTACCATATTAAGTTACTTTTATGACTGGTTCTGGTCCACTTCTGGCCCCAGGGTCGTATCTTTGGCACCGAAACTCTAAAGTTCTGCCTTGCTGCTGCTTGTAGATTCAGTCCTCTGTGGGTTTGATTAAAAAACTGTTTCACTTTGTGTGAAGTGAGGCAGCAGGGCTGGATCGAGTTTCCCAGATAAATCAGGGAGAAGGAGGAAATATCTACAAAGCAATTATATTGTAATATATTCTCTCGCAGGCTGCTGGCAGAACGTCTGTCCTCTGCAGTAATGTGCTGTTTGCTGCACAGGAAGGCAGGAATATGGCAGTTAGCGTAACACGATAACCATCTCTGACACCTTCTAACCTCTTTGTTTTCCCAGTGAAATGACCTTGTGACTGCCATGAAAAGAATGTCTCAGCTTTTAACTTGTTTAACCAGGTTTTATTTTCCAAATCCTGTTGTGATGTGCTGCAGGGTTATTTCATTTCTATCAGACACTTTCTCTTCATTTGCTTTTAAAACGTTGTGAAATGTACTTTCAAATGGGAAACAGCTTTTCTTCTACAATTATTTCAATCACTGATCAGATTGTAGGGCTGAATTACTGAAATATTCTGGGATTTGATAGCATCCTTTATTCCTTCATCGGATCCCTGTCAGCTGGAGCTGATGCAGCAGCTTCTCTTCCTGTAAACAGTGAACAAACGCATTAAAACCTGTGTCATACAGAGATTTAGCTACCTCCAAACAGGAACACAGACAAACACACTTAACCACTTTATTTACCATTATACAAAAACAAAGTAAATACAGGGGAAAAAAATATCAGGAAAAAAAATCAACAAGTGGAATAATGTAAAATATTATTCAATAATAAATAGAATAATAGCATGAATGAGAAGAAATGATAAAAAAAGATAATATATAAGGGAATTAATATATAAGGATAAAAGCAAATTAATAATTAGATATAAAGATAACATAAAACCCAGAAGAGGTTTAAAATAAATCTAACATGTCATTATTGTGTATGGTTTGTCCAGATGTGCAGGACAGATGATGGTTCTCCTTTCTGCCAGGTTTCCAGTGAGCTCCAGCTCCGTAACAAAAGCAGGATTTCTGACACTGAAACAACACGACAGATTACTGAGGCGGTGTAACTACGATTCGATTCATATCACGATTCATGACTTTTGATCCGATATCAAGTCAGTGAATCGAATCAGATCGCATCGTTCTAAACGAACCAATGTCATCCATGAATCGAATCAGAAACCAGGATTCGTGATATGAATCAAATCGTTGTTAAACCGAATTGTTACAATCCTACGACAGACGTTTCTGACCTTCAAACTGTTTCTCATATGTTGCAACAGCACACTGAGAAACACTTTACATCGCAGTTTTCCAGCCTGAGCATCACGTTGCATTTTGTGGCTCCGCCTCACATGCTAGCAACTGGATACCAACACATAGTAAATGTTGCCATGGTGATTCATCACAGCAGGACAACATCACATTATCAGAGGAGGAAAGGAAAGAGAGAGAGACAGAACAAGAGATGAGACGAATGCAGATCAGACTGACAGGCTGGAGGGATCACGGAGAAGAGACGGGATGAAGATGATGCTGGATTAGCCGTCGTTAGGGGAGACCACGGAGAGTAAACAGGATGAAGATGATGCTGGATTAGCCGTCGTTAGGGGAGACCACGGAGAAGAGACAGGATGAAGATGATGCTGGATTAGCCGTCGTTAGGGGAGACCGCGAAGAAGAGACAGGATGAAGATGATGCTGGATTAGCCGCCACTAGGGGAGACCACGGAGAAGAGACAGGATGAAGATGATGATGGATTAGACGTAGTGATGTGCACTGATGTTCTGGTCCAGTACATCTGTCCTGCTTTGCTGTTTTTTAGTCATCCAGCTTCTTGGAGCTGGTTTGACGCTGATGGGAACCAGTTACAGAGGCAGAGCCCACGTGGATGAATCTTCTCTATGATGCAGCGTGTTTGTTTGCAGATCTGTTTACTGTTTACAACAAACATTACATTAGTTTTCTGCTGTCCTCATGCCCCTCAACCTACCACAAACCTGGGAATGGATGCATGGATGGATGGATGGATGGATGGATGGATGGATGGATGGATGGATGGATGGATGGATGGATGGCGGACGGACTGACAGACGGGTGGACGGGTGGATGGATGGATGGATGGATGGATGGATGGATGGATGGATGGATGGATGGAGGGCCATCATCTTTGCTAGAGTTAATTTCTTTGTGTCCATCGAGGTGATTGAAGATAAAACGTAAATCCCTGTTTGACTGTGAGCATTTTTCATCAGCACTTTTATCAGAATGTCAGTGTGAAAAATGAAGAGGACACATAATGATCCCAGCTGATTAAAGCTCATCATATTACAGATAAATGGCACCCGTTGTCCTTTCAACCTGCAGGTGTTTAATGATTGAAGCTTTGTTTTAGAGGGAGACGAGCGTCCTCTCAGCAGTTACTGTAACACCGCCGGCGTTCTTCTTCTTCTCTCCATATTCACGGTCAAGGACAGAGCTGCAGTTCACAGACGAGAGGCGGAAAAGTGGCTTCGCTGACATTTTGCTTCACCTTTCATCTTGTTTGTGGCATCATCTATACCTGCCACTCAAAAGCACTTCAAAGACAGGATCAGACCACTGGGGCTGCACTTGTACCTGCCTGAGGCAACGTAGATGGAGGCCGGCTGGAAGACGACCACTCCTCAGCTGCAGAAGCACATTTCCGCCCACCGTGCCGCTCATCTGCAGCCTGTCTGGATGCAAACTGCTGAGAAAAAAGGATGAATTTAAAAACATTACAAAGACATGATATGAAGTGTTGAAATGATGCTCAGATGTAGAAGTTATACAAGATGTTGTTGGACACCGTGCAACTAGTTACATGTCCTATAGACAGTGTCAAAGTTTACAAACACTGATGTTTTTTGGTGGGCGGGGCTTAGCCTGGAGGCAAAAGCAGCTTTAGGCGTTATGTTGACAAGCAGCAGCGAGCAGTTTTTGGTGGCATTTTTGTCAATGGAGAGTTTTCAAACAAGTATATCAGTCTGGGAACTGTGGAAATACAGTATGTCCACGCACTCACTCTACAGACCATGACGGATATTTTAGTGAATTACCCCCAGCAGAGGGAAGCAGGCTGGCTGATCCAGACACCTTACAGGAGAGGCATGAAGATCGGCCAGGCTGCTGGTATTCTAAAAAACTTTCATTTACTGCCACAAACAATGTTCCTCCTATTCTGGCACCCAAACATACAACAAGATATTCTGAAGTCGAACAACACCTAAGATGCTGGTTTCTAGGCTTTGCTGCACGTTTTCCTCTGTTTTTGCCTCCAGCTATGTGTCGTAGGCCATGAAAGGGTCTATTCTAGCAGTGCTATGTGGAGGTTTGGACTCACTGGAGACAAACTGATGCAAGTCTGCTTGTACATCACACTTCATAGAGAAGACAAGTGGCTTCTCTGAAGTCTTGCATGTATTCTGTTGTACAGCACTGCAGTGCTTGCTGTGGGGAAAGTGCTCTAGAAATAAAGTTGGGTTGGATTAGGAGACAACTCAAAGTCTTATATAAATACTGAAAGCATTAAGAGATAAAAAAAAACACATTTACGTTTCAAAAATCACAATGACGAATTCACAAACAAAGTTATTTTTAGAGAATAGATTTACATTCATGAGAAACTTTTACCAATCAGAAGACAAATTAACAAACTGAGGAATTACTAAAACTATTGTAGAAGAGCAGAGACGGATCTACAAGAAGAAAATTCAGCTTCTGAATTCCTGGTTAGTTTCTCTTGTTATAAGATCTTTTCTCTCAAAATGAAAAAGCAACAACACTGAAAATAAGCATTAACAGACTAGTTTTGTGTGTTTTTCACTTAATAATAAACTTGAATGATTGTTTCATAGCTTGTTTTAAGCTAGTTCCCACTTGTCTAAAGTCTAGATCATTTTTCTTAAACCAAAATTTTTCTTTCTCTGTGTGTGAACTGGTACAGGAGGTCTTAAAACAAGTTTTTACAGCTAAAGTTGGGAGTGAAAGAAAAAACATGATCTGGAACAGCCCTATTTTAACAGGACCACTGTAGGTTTACCAAGGGACCGCATAAGAATGAATGACCCCCCTACGTCAGTTATTTTCTGTGGCACATTTGTACAGGATAACTGAAGTCTGAGATTTTTTTTTTTTTTTAAGGCACTTTTTTGGGCACTAGTGGCCTTTATATGACAGTGTATAGCGACAGGAAAGGGGCAGAGAGAGTGGGGAGTGACATGCAGCAAAGGGACCTGGACCGGGAATCGAACCGGGGCCGACTGCACTGAGGAACTGTAGCCTCTGTTCATGGGGCGGCTGCTCAACCAACTGAGCTAATCACCGCCCCTGAAGTCTGAGATTTAACCAAGAGGCAAACTCTGCTGGAGAACGGTGAAACTACATCCTTGATGCCCAAAAATTAAAAGTCTTTCTTCATCCGCTAGGAGCTCTAAAACAGAGCAAATCCCCATGGACTCCCATGTTAAAAAAAGCCAAATTCACAGCAGAAATAAACATGTTTAGAGCAGAAATTAACACATTTACAGCTCGAATAAACATGTTTACAGCATAAATAAACCAGTTTACAGCAGAAATAAACAATCTTGAAATGATGGTGAGGTGAATTAGGGGCGTGTACTTTTGGTTGACAGGGAGCGGACCGGGTGCCGATTTTAGCCATGAAGGCTAATAGTTAGCTCCCCGCTTGTTCCCAGGAAGGCCTCAGCCTGTAGCAGAGTTACACAATGGCAGTTTTTAGCAGATTAACAACAAGTCTGAGTGTTTTACCTTTAGACCGTCTCTTTGTTCCTTCCTGTTCACATCGGATTAGCTCGGTTAGCGCGTTAGCTAAGCTGTCAATAATTTGCCCAGCGGCTCGGAGCGGCCTTGTCTTTGCCCATTTTAGTATTTTCCAGGAGTGACGACATGTGCACCACAGTAAGATGGCGATGGTGGGAAACGCTCAACTGGCTTCCTTTTTAGCTCTGCAGACGTGACCGGATACTACCTCCATTTTTTTACAGTCTTTGGATTTAATTGAAATTCACAGACATCTAACAGATGATGTCAATGTGCTGCATATTTCATAGCATCTGCTCACACAAGCTACGTGTTCATCTGCAGCGGATGATCATTCATAGACAAATATGTTAAAACAACATAAATAACTCGCAGACAGTCATTACCAATGCAACAAGAACTTGCACCATGTCCACACCCAAAATAAACATTACTCACTGCAGGAAAATACCATTTAGACCTACGTATTTTTCATAGAGGCCTGTACTGTATGTGAGTGGTGAAACTCCCCCGATCATTCTGATTCCAAAGTTAATGTTTTGTAAATTACAATAATCATAAAAATTTAGAAAGAAAATCTGTTTTCAGTCTCCATTCTTTGGCAAAAAGGAAATTAAATGCGTCCAGGTACAACACAAATCAAAAAGATGCCTATTCACATTGGATTATTATTATCATAAGACCTCGGAGTTCAGCTAGTTATTGTAGGTAATTTGTGGGGGAATTACTACATCACAAATCATCGACACGGACGATTCACACACGATTAAGGTCACAGACAATCTCTGTAATTACAACAAATTACATGTGTTTCCTATATAAAACTAATCCCATCAGAATAGGGCTTTAGTGAGATAATAAAACTCGATATGCATATAAACTAACCAATTTTAGGATTTGGTAAGTAAAAAATGAAAGACATATACTCTCAAAAGATGATTAATAATTTTACACACTCTGCTCTTGTCAAGTGTATTACTCTCCCATCAGGATCGATAAGCCTGTTTTTGCTGAATATAAGAATGTTAGACTTGGTTAGACGCTTATTGCAGTGAGGAAGCTGCCAGGAAACTCAGGAGGCAGGTAGAGATGCAGGAGGAGGAGAGGCAGGAGAAGAAGGAGGTGAAGCCTTAGGCCATGTTTATACGACAATGATCTGCTTGAAAAACGCAAAAGCAGGGTTTTGTTTTCTCTGACAACTCCACGTTTACATGAGCGTCTTGAGGAGAAATTCTGCATGCAGACGGGCACGCAAATGTGCGTGAAACGTCATGTCTCTATGCAGTATGCATGCCAGGTCACCAGATGGCGTCGCCATCAAGACCAAACGCCATGAATATTTCTGCTCCTCCTCGTCCTGCTTGTTGATGTTTTCCTGCACTGGCGCCTGTTTGTGATGTCATCATTATGTGATAACATACACCTTTTTTTTTTGTCACAAAACAGACTTTTACATTTTCAACGATTTACACGGTTCAGTGGAGCGTTTTCAAGATTTCCCCTTTGGAAGGTGGATTCATGTTCTTGCGTTTTTGACGTTTGAAACTGCCGGCACCGTCTCAACCATCCGGGAAAATATTTTACATTTTTCCCCCTGAAGCGTCATTGTGTAAACGGGGCCATAGCCAGAGAGGATATGTTTCTATATTTAGTTTGTCTTCAACTAATAAGGTTTCCATTAAAATAAACCTCTGTTCAGTGAATACCGAAAGCCGTGATGCCAACCTCTAAATTTTACATTTTTATATATTTTTAGTTTAATGTAAGTGCAAAACTGAAAACAACACTCATCTTGCAGGGACCTCTGAAGGCCACTGTTATGCCCCGTGTCATGCAGCCATCATCATCATCGCTTTGTATTGATAGTTTTTTTGTGGCACCACGGTCTGGAGGGAACGCCCCCCTGGTGGGCAAAAAACACTCTTCCTCGCCGCTTGCTGGCTCAGAACGAGCCTGAGAAACACACAGTTCCGCAACTAGAAAATGCCAGTCGGTTGTTTTGTTGTCAGGTGCACAAACCGCTGGGGGGGGGGAGCTGGGGTTGTGTTTTTACCTGTTTTTTACCACATTTTGTCCTATAAAGACACTCTGAGAGGACAAATCTGTGGATCAGCTCAACCAAACGCAACTCGGTCCCCAGGTACAGTAAATCACGGCAGCTCCTCCACCAGCCCGAACCCACATGAATGAGCAGCAAACACTTCATCAACGGTCAGTGATGCCCACCCCGGCATTCATCCGTATATAGTTAGCATAGTTTTATCCATAAAACCTTACATATACGTGTTGATGTGGTTTGTTGTCACATGGAGGTGACCAGCCGTCCGCCGTCATTCTAATGAGTTGATGTTAGCTACTAGCTAAAACGGAGGGATGTGGTAACGCAAATAAACTCCTAAAGGACGGATGTGGAAATCCTCTTACTCATATTCAGGTGAACAGCACAAAGACAAGATGTTACACTGATATTTAGAATGATATTCTTTGTTTTTCATGCATAACTGTCCTAAATGCTTTTTTTTTCATCTTCATAGCGCTCCATTAGGGCTGTCACAAACGATTATTTTGATAATCGATTAGCCACCAATTATTTTGTCGATTAGTCGACTAATCGGATCATGTGAAAACTGCAGCATATTTATAGTACAAGTCAAAAGTTTGGACACTTTCTCATTGAATCTAATGGGAAAACGGACAAACTTTTGAGTGTCTGTGTTAAGTTATGTCAATCAACTATTTAAAAAAAGCTGACCAGACAGAAAGACAGACAAGTCAGCAGAATGTACAGTGGGAATTTTGAGAGGAAAAACAAAACTTATAAACAATAAACGATTAGTCAATTATGAAAATAGTCACCAACTATTTTGATTAACCAACTAATCGTTGCAGCCCCACACTCCATCCTGTCTAAACCTGAGGTTGTAACAAGTTAAAATGAGAGTAAAATTCTGTTTCTGTTATTTCTGTTTGAATAGCAGTTTTTAGTGAGAACTGTCAGTGCTCCTATATACCTTCATTCTGGCGGCGGTGTACGATGGCGGCTTCTCAACCAGACAGATGGAAATATCTCTGAATGCAGATGCAGCAGATGTTTAAAGGCCCATTTATACCCAACAGTATGTACAGATACGGACGCTTTCATCCGTATTCGGAGGTCATTTCGTCCGTCAGTCTGTCCGTTGTGAGAGAGCTTACGAATCTGGAGTGCTCCGGACGAAACAGAGCCATACCACCGGAAACCGTGGCAGCAGTATAGAGTCAGAGAGTTTACAGTGTTCATGAAAATCAAAGAAAAAGAGTAGGAAGAGGACATTTAAAATGTCAAAAGTTTAAATTACTTTAACCACTTTTAAGTGGTCGGACATGCCACCGCTGCATACCCTTACATTTTTCCACCTCTCTAAAATAAATGCAGCAAAACTACCTCCTCTACCGACATCATGTTCGCGATGGTCGATGGCGGTAAATTTTAATGCAACACTGCCCCCTAGAGGGCGTACTGAGCAACATTCATAACAACGCTGGAACTGGATGGGGGCCAGTAACAAAGAAAACGTTTGGTACGGACGAGCCAATGGGCTCTATGCACAGCTCCACTACTTCCTGAACTTAAGGTAGCTCCTTTGTTTCCTGTCTTTTCTTACTGGATGAACTGATTAATCCAGGTGTGCCTGATCTCATTACAGGGACTTGAGGCAGGAATTTTAAAAAAAACAAACATAAATGTCCTTTTTTTTCATACTAATGGGTGATGAAGCACTAAATACCAAAAATAACGTTTCCACCCACGTTTCTCTTCGTTGCCTTGAACAGGCTGTGTGCTGCAAAATGCGCTGCAATTCGGTGTCTGAATTTCACGCGCTGCCATGCAGACGTGACGTCAAATGACCTACATCTGCAGTTTTGATACAGGAAGGAGACGGTTGCGGTAAATTCAAACACTGTAAGCGGTAGTTATGGATTCTTCTGCTGTCAGCAAACAATCCAGATCAACTGAAAGACACTAAAACGTGTAACTACAGAGAAAAAGGTGAGTAAACAACATCATAGCTTCAGTTTGTGCACGCTCCCGTGATGGCTTGGCTCGTGGCTGCAGTTACCTGAAGCGCCAGTCGCAGCAGTTGTGAATTTCCCCTCTTAATCTTGCCTCAAGTCCCTTTAACTGGCCAGACACACCTGGATTGATCAGTTCGTCCAGTAATGAAAGACAGGAAACAAAGGAGCTACCTTAAGTTCGGGAAATAGTGGAGCCGTGCATGGAGCCCATTTCGTCCGTATCCGGAGGTATGAAGCAAGCTTAACGGCTCCTATACAGCAGTCGCTTCTCTATACGGGTCACAAGTGTCCAACACTTCCATCTTATTTCTGTATCTTTCCTTCTCAGCAATTGACAGGTGATTTAAACAACTATTCTGTCGTCTGTCTGCTGAGGCTCATCATTTGCCCGCCAGGGCCCCCGGCAGGTCACGTGACTGAAAACTATCACTGAAAGAGTTCTTAAAAGGAATGGGCTGCTCTGGGTTTTACACCTAAAAGGAAGCTGCAGATCATTAAAATCTTCCTGGAGAGCGGTTCAGCAGTGATGGAGGCTTCGGGAAGTCCAGGATTTTCCACCAGGATCGTCTGCTCTGCACCAACCAGCAGCAGGCAGGTGACATGAAGACATTCAAGCAGTTGTATCAGGAAATGCATAAAGATTTCATTTCTGTCCAAGAAGATCACGGCTGATTTCTGCAGGAAGCAGCAATGAGGACAGAAGAAGATCAGCGTGAAGTTTTATTCTCTGATGAGACCGACTTCTGTTTGTTTTGGGACATGAGGAATATCGGTCTCCAAGAGCAACTTTTCTCCTGACCCAGGAGCAACGTGGAGACGTTTTCCAGCACGATGAACAATCACATCTGCAGAGGTGATAAAGTGGCTAATCTTTGAATGAGGGATGGGCATATCGATACCCTAGAATCAATACTTTGATACCAGCCAGACAAAATATTGGAATCAATACTTTTTTGAGTTTTGCAATACCACTGTCCAGATACAAAACATGCAATTTGTTTCCACGGAGAGTTTTAGGCAATAAAATGATGTGGAAAGCAGCCAGATTCTTGCTTCTGTATCACATGATGATGTTAGTATCAGATGTTAGTGATGATGATGATGTTTTTATATTTTGCAGTACTTTAGTAAAGGTTATTGTACATTGTGTTTTGGTACATTTATAATATTACTATTACATTTAATATTTTAACATTTTCCATTGAATAAATTTAAACAATCTTAACTTGTACTTAAGTTATTTGAGACGTTTTAATCTTATTTTTGTTTAATTTACTCATCAATATAACTTATTATTGTTTTAAAAACATTTTTTGCAGTACTTCTGTTCTCAAGTTGTACTTTTATCTAATATTGCCCTAACATTCAAGATATGAATGCAAACTGTAAAATCATGTGACTTTTTTAAGGGACAAAATGTATCAGCATTGAGTAAAAAGTACCATAAACTCCTGGTATCATATCAACAGGAACATTTTCAGTATCGCCCATCCCTACTTTGAATTAAACTCAGGAAATACTTCTAATTTCTTGTTCCAGCTTTAGAGGAAGTTCTGCTTTTGTCCATTTTCCACAACTAAAAGGAGCAGAGGTGAAAGCAGATTAAATGCTGCAGCGTGAATCAAAGATTGTTTCTGCGTTCTGAGTATTGCAATGATTTAATGAATATTGCTGTTGTAATATAAACAATATCACATGCAGCATGTTTTCTGAACATCCTCACATGACTCCATCTGTAATGAAGTTATCAGCCATTACTGGTGTGTTAGTTCCTGTTCCAGTATCATTATGTTCTCATTTCATCATTCATTAGAAGAGATGGCTGCTGCAGCATCACTGAGCAGCCTGCCGCCGCTGCTTAGCAGCAGCGTCTCGGACAAGTCTGACCACACCTTTACTGCCATGTGTGCTCAGCAGCGGGGCCTTTGGGGGAGAAATCCACTAGAGGGAGCACATCTCTCAGACTTCACTGCCAGGACACACACGCTCAGTCTCGGGGAGGGAGAGTCAGCAGCTGAGGAAGAGCAGGATGAAGGCAAGAGGCTGCACGTGATCTGCAGGAGCACAGGAGACATGTATGTCAGTTCTAGGCTCTCCAGCATCACGAATCTGGACCTGGATGGAGGATTTTCTTCATGCTTACATTCTAGTTCTAGTTACTCAAACATAAGCCAGAAGAAGCTGCACCAGACAGAACTTCAGAAGAACGTCTCAGCCTGTAAAGTTTCTGACTCTGTGCCTTTAAAAGTGACTCGTCTCTTGTTCTCTTCTCTAAAACCTGCATGTTGCTGCTGAAATGAGAAAATGAAGCAAAAGCAAAGCAGCTGAAAACATTTTTTCATCATCCTCCAGAACTTTTAAGCCTTCTGTGATGCATCTAGGGCTGGACAATAATTCAATATTGATATATATCGATCGATACAGGTTTTGTCAATAGAAAAAAAGAGGGTCGATAAAAGTTCGATATATAAGCACAGTTTTCCGCTGTAGCCCATCGGGTAACATGATACTACAGTCACTACTTCTGCCAAACCAATCACAAACGCAGACCCAGGCAAAGGCTGAACTGGAATTCAGTGTTACTGTGATCTTTATTATGAGTCGGTCATTCAGCAAAAGCTTAAAGGGAGAGTTCATTTTTTCTCAATCTGGACCTATTTTCTAGCATGAAATACGTTCATTTACTCATCCTGATAGTTTTGGTGCAACTTGAATTCCTTCGGGAGATTTTTAGATCCACTCCAGATCAGCGTCCAATATAACATCTGTAAATAAGGATGAATCATGACAAAAAAAATCCTCTTTAAACGGCCAGGGCTGCACCTAAAATGGCTTTTCATTTGATAATGGCTTTTTTTACTTTTTTTTTTAATATAAAAATCAATATCGATCAATACAGATTTTTTTTTAATCAATAATCTTTTTTTATATATCATCCAGCCCTAGTTGCATCCACTGGCTCTCCCACAGTGGTGCATGTTTTCAGCTGCTGCCTTACGCTAAGGACACACTGCATGCGGAAGCGCGCCAAAGCACAGCAGTTTTTTTTCGCCGCCCTTGCTGACAGATGGTGTCGACCACATCAGGCCACGCGTGGTGCGGCGTGCACTGTGGAGCGATCGTTTCGGCTTCTTTCCGTGTGAGCCGCCGCCGAATTTGTCACGCCAGGCAGGAAAATAAGCAGGAGCACGAGACAAATCTATCAAAATAAAAGCATTTTCAAAGCTAAAACACCCAGATAAGCTTTAAACCTGATCTCTTTTTAATAGATCTAATTATTTGTCAATCATGTCTTCATCATTGCTGAAAATGCAAGTGGAAAGATTCACACACCGAGATGTCGCTTTCTGCTTGTAAATAGTATGAAATCAGAACAGGAGATGTACCATCGTGGAATTATACGCTGTAGAAGTTCAGCAGAGAAGCAGGACTGCTGCCGACTGTGCACGTCTGATGCGGACAGAAAGATGAGCGGCATCGCGAGAAAATCTGTGCGCTGCGCTTCGGCGCATTTCCGCATGCAGTGTGTCTCTAGCGTTACATGTGTTGCAGAACACGCTCTAAGGCTACGTTCACACAGCGACGATCAGAGAAGACACAAAAGTGGCGTCTCATCTTCAACTTTTTATCTGCGTTCACACGAGCATCGTCATGAAGAAATCTGCGTGCATAAGAGGACGCAAGTTTGTATGGAATTTGATTGGATTTGCACGCCGGGCCTTTAGGTGGTGCTGTAACAGAACTCCACCATGTTCGTGTGCATGTGTACAATCGTTCGTCTCTGTTTGCTTCAAAATCAAAAGAACTATGGCGGCGATGAGGAGGAACTTTGTGTGGACAGATGAGGAGGTAGAATGACTTCTCCAAACGACACTCCAAACTCGCAACGTGGAGATCCGCTGGGCCTCCATAGTCCGACATTGTTGTTTTTCCTGTGTTGTGTGATGTCACGTACATGTGACGTGAGCACGGCGTCAGTAGGTCCGTGCGTCCACCATCATTTCTGCGTTTTGGACCGTGCAGGCGAGGGCGCAACAGCGTTGCGTCCTCAGGAATTCCACTTTGGAATGAGTCTTCACATTTTTGCGTCTTCAACCCAGAATAACGCCGTTGCCGTGTGAGCGAAAGGCACTTCTGATGAAATATTTTGCCGTTTCGTCCTCGTGTGAACGGCCCCCAAATCTGATTTATTTTTCTCTTTGTTCATGAATGCTTTCACGCTGCAGCGTTGCAACGATGCAGCGCTGCCAGCTTAGTGGCAGTCGTGATCTTTTGCTGAAATGAGGCACATCTCAAATGCAGGAAAGTTTAACTGATTATATACAGTATTTCATCCCTAATTTTACCGCATCTGCTTACTATTCATTCATCTTTCAAGAAGCAGAAATGACGTGTTTCTCCTAAAATCTGTCAGCTGTGAGTTTGCTGTTTGTTAGCTGCCTCGTCTTCTTTTATTTAGAAAACGTTGTTCTTTGTATTGTTATGAAAGACAGAAAACCTTTATTGTGATTGCAAAATGAATCACATCTAATTTTCTGAGGGAACTTCCTCACAAAACAGCATTAAATGTTAAAAGTGCAGCATCAATGTAAAACGTCCAACCTGGATGACATCACTGATATCTGTCCCGGCTCTGTGCTGACCAGATCAGAATGTCGTGGCCTCGTCCGGGTATCTGACCCCCCAGCAGGGCCCTCACAGCTCTGTGGAACAAGCCCCTTCCCGGTGTCTCTGTGCGGGCCCTGGGGATTCTAAGATGTCAGGGGCCAGTTTACTGTCCGGGGTGTGAGCTGTCAGAGGCGGGTGGAGTAGATCCACCCAGTAGCTCCAGAGAGGGAAGAGGGGCCCCGATGACTCTCTGCAGACTTCATCGCTTACAGTACTCCACTAGGGGCCCCCTGGAGGCTTGCAGGATCCCTGTTGGCTTGTGGGGCCTACTGAGACTTGTAAGGCCCCTGGTGGCTTCTGGTGGTTTATGGGGCCCCTGGTGACTTGTGGGGCACCTGATGACTTGTGGGGACCTTGGGGGGCCTGCAGGGCCCCTGGTGACACGTTTGCTTAGTCTGCTTACAGCAGGAAACATCTCCGCGTTGACACAGTAATCTGATTACATTCAGACTGTCTGCTGCTTGCGTGAACTGGAACATTGAACAAGTGAAATCTGGTCTAATCTTGTTGGCAGTTTGTTTCTCCCGTTTCCTTTTATATGTTGACAAGTCTTTCTGGAATGATCCCACCTGGTCTGTTAGGAAAGCTTTACTGTCAGTCAGGTGTCCTCAGGAGGAGCCGCTGGGTCTGGGCCCCCCTCCGTTCAGGACCAGGGTGAGGTATGAAACCATGAACCTGTGAGCCTCGTCAGAATGTGATGTAAAGGGTCTCCTCCTCTTTACACTCATCACCCCCGATCAGACCTCAGCTGGCTTCTTCTGGCCTCACAAAAGGTGCAATTACACAGACGGCAGCCCCCGGGTGGGGGCAGGCTCTTGGGGGCTATTAGGGCCCCACACTGAGACCGGGGGGGCTGGTTATATTAGTTGCCTGTAGGTGTGGAGGTGACGTAGGGGTGGTGATAACTGTTGGTGATCAGGGAACAGGCCCCGTACCTGACAGGAAACATGGTGGAGAGTGAGGCCTTTAATGACCTCCAGGGAGGGTAGGTCAGTGCTGCCCCCCCCACCACCACCACCACCTCCTCGCATAATGAGTGCAGAGTATCTCCCTCAGTTTCCCGCCTCCTCAGTCGTGCCTTCACATCTTCCCTGCACATCCAGGGGGAACAAGGCATCAGCTTCTTATCTTGATGGTATCGTGCGAACGCCTGACTGAGCTCAGCACTTCTCCCCGCTCGTCTCAGTCTGATGAGAAAATGTGGGTCATGCGGTAAACTGTTAAATTTCCATGAGGATAAACAGGATAATGGGATCAGTTCTGGTAAATGAATCAGCAGTGTGGCGGCTCGGGGAGGTTTACAGCCTCAGATGCTTTCTCTAGAGGAAATAAAGAATGCAGTATTTTCCCAATAATCACCTTCTCCTAAAGATGGAAGGATGCTTTTTCTACTGACATTACAAGTTCTGTGATTTGTGGGGGAAATAATGAGTTTCTATGTGGATTTTTTTCTGCTTCTGTCCAGGTTTGCTTTAGGAACTCTGCTTCTGTCCAATCATGGCTTTGTTGAGGGAGATATAAAAACACTCACCAGCATCATCCTCATAAACATTTCATTTACATCAGGAAGATGACTTAATACACACCATATACACGCAAATATCATAAAATGGATTAAATTAAACTGTTCTAGTATTTTACACTACAGATGAAAACAAACCTGTGTGTCAGAAGAAAAACAGCAGACACATCTAAGTTAGAATTAATGGTTAAGAATATGATTTAGTAAGAAATGTTGCTCTGAACAAGAGCAGTGAGAGAAAAGGGTATTCTTACATTTTGAACACAAACACTCCTGAAAACATGAACGAATAACTGAACGGGGCTGAAGTGGTACTGTGAAGTAAAACATTCAACAATAACAATAATAATCATAGTAATGACTATTATTATCATCATTATCACAAGTGGTGTGAACTAATATATTCCAGCACAATAACAGACCGTATATTATTGTTTGATGCATGTTAGAATAAACAGTTGGTTAAAGATTCTAATATGACAACAACCCAGTCTGTCCTGTACCATCCCATACTGACCAAACCATGTCCAACCATCTTGTACCGTCCCTTACTGAACCATCCTGGCCCGTACCGACCCATCCTGTACTGGCCTGTCCCCTACCAGCTCGTCAGAAACTGTTTAATCCATCCCATACCGAACCAAGCCAAGCCTACTGGTGAAAGCTGAACTTAAAGGACTAGTTCACCCACAGAAATTATTCTGTAGAAACTTTATTTTCCACTTTCCCTCATGGTAAGCAAGACTCCGGAGCACTTTTTTAATATCTCAAACACAGCCGGCGATCAGGAAGGCTTCTCTTTTCCCCCCAACTTTCATATAATGGAGTTCGCCGGGGCCCGAGCCAAAAAGGTCCATAAAAGTCCACAAAAACTTGTCAATATTCCTCCATACTGCTCGTCCAATGTAATCCAAGTGTCCTGAGTGGGTAGCGTCCATAATTTACTTGAAACGACATCATTTAGTATATTTTTTGAGGCTAAACTGTAGTGCATTTTACTTTCACGGAGCACTCATATGCGCTGGACTGGACAATATTGGATATTGGTACAAAGGCCAATACTGAACATCCTTACTTGTGACATGTAATGGATTGAGGCATATAGTGGATCCACCCATTTGGACACAATAGGGGCCCCAAACAGCATCTTGCACGGGGAGCCACATAGCGAGAAATGGTCCTGTAGACTAATAATAGTACTGACAGATCCATGAAGCAAAATTTGCCTTTAACAGGAACATGTTATGTTTCCCACTGAGCTTTCTCTGTGATGTACTATGGGAGTCTTCATCTTCAAGACATAATGAGCAAGAAGTCCTGGTTGTGAGTCCCTGACCTGCTGGAGATGCAAGTAGCGCCACTGGGTATGTTGATTCTGCGGTCCAAGCCTGTTAAAAAGCCTGTGAAGTACAGCAAAGCTCAGCTGGAGTGAAGTGCTCGTCCTTCGCTGGGTGCCAGCTGGAGTCTGCAGTTATTACCATAATGCTTTCCTGCAGCTCAGATCACCCCAACCCACCACTGAGTGCAGGAAGAGCTGCATCCTGCATGACTAGCAAACCCACCTGCAATCCTGCAGCAGCTGCTGGAAGACGTGTGGCTGGAGTCAACACCGCTGTATGAATCGTTCTGATTCAAGAATTTATTTTAGATTGAATCTGTGAGTTCAGATCAGAATGTGAACAACTACAACAACGCCGTTTTAGATATTTGTGAATAATTGTGACGTCTGACGTGTTTTTTCGTCTTCTCCCTGTTACGAGGTGATCGAGCATGGTTGATGTCTCACTCTGCCTGCATGCACGGTTCAGGCTTAAAGAACTACAAGATGGATGGTTTCCCATTAGGCCACATCGTCCGCTCACTGGCCCCTGAGTGCCCCCTCCCCCTCCCCCCGGCGGCCCTCTCAAACTGTCACTGACACAATGGAAAGTGTTTATACTGGTCCTTAATAAGCCGTGAGGAACATGTGTGGCCCCAGTCCATAATGCGTCCTCATGTGTCTCTGGATGGGTAAAGGAAATGGCATTTGCTGCAAGGCTATTAATTCCTGCAGAAACACAAATGAGCCGTTTAATCAATGTTTGAGGCGTGAAACTGCTCGTTTTAACCCCCGTGCACGACTGCTGGCATTTTTATGCATGTGGGTAAATGTTTTGTCTTCACCAGTTTGGCTCTTTAAGTCCACGTGGTACATTTTTGGCACAAACTGTGGAATTTTATTTTTTATTTTTTTAATAGCTCAGCAGAATACTGAGCTATATTTTTGACCCCATTAAGGTCAAAAATGTCCATTTCCAAAATACAGCTGTAAAGTTTTAACAGAATGTTTTTTCCAGACTTTTTGCTTGCATAAATCTTTTAAACAATTTCAGCCAAAAACATTCACCAATTTTGAGTCTTTTTTATATTGAGAATAAGTTTCATGAGTTGTTTTTATTATCATTATTATTATTATTATTATTATTATTATTATTGTTATTATTATTATGAATATTATTATATTACAAGAGGACATCATTTTTTGTTTGACGCTACACAGAAACTAATAATTCATGACATTAGGTAATCTGTCACGTATCCATGTCTGACTAAAAAAATAATCACTCAGCCACTCAAAGTTTGTTTTATGTAAAATATTTTTGTTTCATTCATGAAAAACTACACTAACATCATCAACCTCATATTCAAATGGTTGAAATCCTCAAAATCGTTTAATGTTTTAGTTTTGAAAAGGACTGGAGTCAAATTACGTGCGTAGCTGACACAGACACAGACGAAACTGTCTGTTCGTCTGCGTATCCGTCTTCTGCATCGAGCATAAATGGGCCTTGATGCTCACTTTCTCAATTAGCATCAGCAACGTTACAGAACTGGTTAACCGTTAATTGACCATTAATGTTTAACTTAATTAATGGTTAACTTGTCCAGGAGGAAATCAGCAACCTCCACAGGGCTTCTGAGCCCCATTGTTACCTTCACCCTCATCCTGCTTCGTTTTTTGTCCACTTGATTTTGAGAAATTTTACGCAAGGAGAAGATGCTATTTCTATACATAGCAATCAAGCTAGCAACTCCAGAGCTTATACTAAGGCGAAGAATCCCAACGCGACATGACATGATGTGATGTGATGTAACATGACGTAACATGATGTAACTTATATCATCATGTTGCACCATGTTTCATGTCATCATATGTCATGTTGAACATGACAGGATGTAATATGACATAATATGACATAACATGACATAACATTACATATCATGGCGTAATATGATGTAACTAGGGTTGGGCATCGTTTGATTTTTAACAATTCCAGTTCCATTCAATTCCCTTCTTTCAATTCCAGTTCCTATCGATGCTCGATTTCGATTCTTTTAAGGGTTAGGCTCAAAAAAAGTTGACATTTTCTTTTTTTTAGGCAACTAAATCAAATAACAGACAAGGACATTAATATAGTAAACGCCAGCTCTATCTATGCCCATACCAAAACCATTAAATTGCATTTCAGCCAAGGGAAAAAAAAGTAGAAAAACAAATAAAAATCATCCCTGGCCAAACTTGAACAGATCTCACCATTTCACCATTCTAAGAATTTTAACTGGTAAACATGATGTCACATACTGTAACATAACATGACATAATATGACGAAACATGGTGTAACATGATATAACGTGATGTAATTTGACATAACATGACATAACATGACATAACATGACGTGATATGACGTAACATGACGTGATATGACGTAACATGACGTAACATGACATAACATGACGTAACATGACATAACACGAGAACATGAACTGAGACTATATCATAAATAAAATTTCAACCCATCGCTGTGTGGTTGTGCAGTCTTGAAGAAAAAAAAGGTTTTTATGTAAATTTAGATTCATGCCTTGTCTTCTTTTTTGTTTTCTATGATTTAAAACAGGGTTAATAAATCTTTCAAGTAGCTTAACATATTCTGATTTTTATGACCATCGTGGCTGCACAGGAGAAAGCGGTCATCTGCCATTTAGAGCACTAGTGTTTTGAGCCAAGGTTACCCCAGACCACATGTCAAAGTCTCCATTGAACCCCATGTTGTCTCTGGTTTGTTGTCTGGCATGTGAATGTGTGTGATGGAGAAAAATGATCATCCTTTGGGGCTGTAATGGGGGACATTTCTTACTTTTAGATAGCTAAAGGAGAGCTCTGTTGATGGTACTACAGCAGAACCTTTAAGGGTACTACCCCAGTGACAATCTTTTATACCCCTAAAGGTACAATTAGGTACTTTTTTCTGAGTGTAGAGGATACTGAGTTTTATGTCCATTCAAGTCAGAAAGGGGTTGCAGCTTCATCTAACACTGTCCGACTCATTTATAGCTTTGGCTTGAAAGCATTTTTTATTAGAAAGCCATTACAAATTGGGGACATCAAGATATAAAAGCTGGCTACCTCTGCAGGCAGAGGTTCTAACAGATGCTGCTGAACAGCATTGTGGGAAATGTATGATCCATCGTGTTTGAGGCTTTGCCTGCGGATTTCTCTTCTTTTTGTTCTGTTAATTACAGTAACATGAGGTTAATTACAGCTGGCAGTCATCCACTCCAACAGATGAGGGTGTGCTGGGTAAATTTGGGATCATTTGAGAATGATTATGAAGCATGCTTTGGGATAAAGAATCCTTTAAATGATCATCAAGATCTTTGCCCAAATCCGTCAGGTTCCAGTGGGCAGAAAGACTTCAAATACAGCTGTTTTTACCCTATAATATTACGATCATTATTATTTTTTATAAGGATTTTCTGGCCCCAGTAGTCTTTATTTGATTGAAGTTTGACCTGAAAGGAGGTCATAGAGAGCAGGGAATGACATGCAGCAAAGGCCCCAGGAATCGCTGTATCCTCTACAGCTGTCCCAATCCTGTTGAATGTCGTGAACTGTGAAGAACTGGAAGTAACTAGTTGTATTTTTGCCTGAATGGGATGTTTATTTAGCCTTTAATGTTATTTAGCTGACTTGCTTATTCAGAAGTGTTCCTCCATTCACCATGTGCCTTTTTATGCTATTAAGCTAGCTGACCTGTTACATGCCAGTTACTGTAAGTATGCCATGAACACATATGCATGTTTAGTCCTTACTGTAAGGATTTATTAGTAATAATTACTACCCTGAATGTGTTTATTTGCCGAACAAATGTTCCTAATGGCTTTGTATTACTGTGTTTATAGACCACACTCACTTCCATCCAGCATTCGCCTTAACCAGCCTGGAATTCCTCACCTGTAAACCTGTCGTTTGTTGCATTTCTGTGCTGTTGTGATTAAGAATGACCAGTAAAGACAGTTAACTGTACATGGAGTCCTGTGGGTTCTGACCGACACCCCACGGTGAACTTCAAACCTCCTTACCAATGCCTAAACAGCCTTACATCAACATCACCCTAATAGGCCAAATTTGGGGGATTTTTCCATAAAACTCCATACAAATGACCCGAGTGTTTGGTAAAAAAAAATTACAAGAAAGGATCTGAATGTGTTCCATAATGTTTTGAAAGTAGATCCGGATCCAGAGCAAATTCCGGATACTATGATCCAGAACACACAAAAATAAGGGAGTCGATCTGCTTGACTTGAGCGGAGGTCTGCGCTCTCCGAGTGCTTTTCTAGTTTTGTATATTGTCATGTTTGTAAGTTTAAAATTCATCATACCCTAAGAAAGTAATACATAGGTCAGTTTTTCATCATACTTGCTGTTATAAATCTATTTAATTAACATGTTAAACCAGGCTTTTTAGAGGTTCCACAGAGGTGAGGTTCCACAAAACAGACATACCTAACATTAACCACGAACAAAATCAATTATCAGATCAATATTCATAATCTTTGGCCCAAAACACAGCTGAGTATCTATACCAGGCATCAGCCAGTACTTGATCTGTGGTATTGGTATTGTATTAGATGTTAAAAAGTGGGGTCTGGACCCTGGTAGCCTCTGTGTGTGAGCTACAGCCAGACTGCCGAGGCAGCTGCCTAAGCTCAGACTTCCCTCTCCCTGGCCACATCCACCAGGAAATCCAAGGGGATTCTTGGGTCTTTCCCGGGGTATTGTCCGCATCTGTAACTGTGAATTAGATCCATTTCCACTGAGGGTTGGACTCCACCAAGGCTGCCCTTCATCACCAATTCTGTTCATAAGCTTTATGAACAGAATTTCTAGGCACAGTCAAGGTCTTGAGGGAATCCGGTGTCTTGGCCTCAGGATTGGGTCTCTGCTCTTTGCAGATGATGTGGTTCTGTTGGTCCCATCAGGCCGTGATCTCCAACTCTCGCTGGATCAATTCACAGCCAAGTATCTGTAAATGGATGTGTGGTACTAAAATATCAAAGACCTTCCTTTACGTTGTTTTTAAGCTTCATTCATCAACTGAAGGATCCATAACTGGTATGACATTGACTTTAATGGCCAGATTCCTGACTGTGGGCCTTCAGCTGCAGAACAGATTTAATGGGAAGTGATTTTTCCGATTGCTTCCCTTTGTGTTCAGAGCTGTAACTTTTCTACAGGATGCTGTCTGTTGGCTCGTCAGTAAGCTGAGTAATCGTGCTGTCGCTTTGTGCAGCCTGGCCGGCTTTGCTGCTCTCTGAGCCCGTGGAGTCAGAGCTGAAAGCTGGTTTCAGTATCTCTGGCAGGACGTTGCTGACAGCTGAATCATCATGGCAGAGAGCGACAACACCCATCCAGCAGTCCCGCTGGATTAAACAGAGTGGCCATGGCACAGTGACGGGCTTAATTTAGCGTTGATAAAATGTGGATGAATTTTCTTATTTCAGCCAGATGAACAGATTTGTTGGGTAAAAATTCAGTCTCAGGCAGCGTTGAGGAGAACTCGGGAATAATTCTGCTTTTAAAGACGTATTTTCCATGTAAAAATCTAAGATCTGTTGTAGGTTGTGAGTTTCTACTCAAGGAAACATGTTACCATAAACTATTGATGACCTGTGCTACTATATTCATCTTTTATTCATTAATGCACCTGTCTGTTCCTCTCCAGGAAGCCTTGTTTTGACAGGTTTTACAGGAAGTTTCTGTAAATGGGAAAATCTTTTTTTTATTTATTTATTTGAACTTGATAAAGCTGTGAATTTGATTAACTTGATCCATCAGGACCAAAGTATTAAAAACACCTACATTTATGCTGCTTCTCCTCACCTCTCCTAACCTCTTCATCCTAGACCCCCCTGTACAGGAGGAAGCATGAGCTCCTGCAGCACCACCAAGCAGTTCAGAACAGCTGCTGATCATTTCTCCATATAAACAAGGTGTCATATGAAAGCAGAGACTCTGCTGGTTACAAACGTGTCCGTCTCATCACTGTGGGACAGAAACTCTGGCAGCTGCAGCCAATCAGAAACCAGATCTCACTCTTGCTGTTTTTATTCCAGCTCTAAAAAATAACTGTTCTCTTATGACTCTGACTTTGTTTGACATGAATCATGAAGGTCCTGTTGGTTGCCATGGAGATGAAGGGGGTTTATAGTGAAGTATCATCTTACTATCATTACTATGTTGGGCTTCACTTCTTTCTGGATCCTCATGGTGTTTCTAATGTGAATGTGGAGATTATCCCTGGATTCTCCTGACTCTGACCAATGATAGAGGTGCCCATCATCATCATCATCATCATCATCGGCCGATGGCTTCCTGAGATATTTACCTACGTAACACCTGGAAAACTGCTCAGCTTCACTTTTATCTTCTACTGTAGTACTCATCACACATTACTTTACTCATTCCTAGAATTACTTCACTGATTGCTAGTACTACTTTACTCATTCCTAGGACTTCTTCACTTAAGCATAGGATTACTTCACTCATACCTACCCAGCAAACACAAGACGTCATTTCAACATTGTTTTTTGGGCTAAATCTGGTCGGTCCGTCATAGCCATATTTAAGCCTGAAAATAGACGTTGAAAGTGGAGCTGAGTTTGGACCGTCTGATTTTGTCCTAATTTAGCCCAAAATTAGACGTTGAAAAGTCGTCGAAAAACGTCTTTTCAACGTCTAATTGAAAGACGGCTTTTCACCTTTCACTTTTCAACCAAATCAAAACGTTGTTTCAACGTTTTCAACAGATGGACATGATGTCTTTTCAACGTCTTTTCAGCCAAATTTTGCTGGGTGGGTAGTACTACTTTACTCATTCCGAGGATCATGTTACTCATTACTTATACTACTTCAAGTATTCCTAAGATCACTTTACTCATACCTAGGACTGTTTACTCATTCCTTGGAGTACTTAAGTCATTCCTTGTACTACTTTACTCATTCCTAGTACTACTAACCTCATACCTGGAACTACTTTACCCAATTCTACGATTTCTTTACTCACTTCTAAGCCCCGTTTCCACCAGCGGGTCTGGGTCGGGTCTGGGTCGGGTCA
Organism: Atherinomorus stipes; assembly: GCA_023101725.1. Lineage (NCBI taxonomy): Eukaryota > Metazoa > Chordata > Actinopteri > Atheriniformes > Atherinidae > Atherinomorus > Atherinomorus stipes. The sequence continues at coordinate 306,966 of JALJCO010004013.1, read as the reverse complement.
GGCCGGGTCGGTCCACATTTTTTTGCGTCTCCACAGATAATAACTGTGATGGGTACCCTCATATTCAACCCGACCCGTCCTACTTTTTTGGTACCCTTCCATAGGGGTACTGATCTATCCGTTCCGGACCAAAGAGGTGGCGCTAATACACAGCAATCCGTCGATTTGTTTAAAAATTTGTCACTTCCCGTGTGAACTTACATAAAAACAAAGCAGGGATGACCCCTTTGTTTCTGTCTCTGTGGTGCTTTGGTTAAAAGGCGTTGCACGGCGATGATGTCACTCAATCACGTAGTAGCGCTATCTGGTTAATACTCCGCCTCCAGGTAAGGGTACAGTTTGCTGTGGGGACGCAACATGAAATCAACACATCCGTACCAAAACCCACCCGACCTCGCCCGGCCTGACCTGACCTGACTCAGACCCGCGGGTGGAAACAGGTCTCGAGATGAACTGGGCTGTTCTCTGGTTTCTACTGGAAGTAGTGTGGTTTTCTTTTAGGAAGCAATGACATTTACATTTTCTACTGTGTTCCAGGTGAATTTACTCTGACACAGTAACACATATCTGGATTTTGACATTTCTCTAGTCATCTCACATGTCTCAGTGGTCTGTAGACTAGGATTATACATACAGCCCTGGTAGCAGTGGAGTTGTACTTATTCATTTTGGGGATGTTATTTCAGATGGAAGGCAGAAAAAGTAGACCTTGTGAAGAAAAGATTAAACCAGTCGGCAGAAATCACATTTGGGGTCAATCAGCATGGTTTTATGTAGTGTTTCAGGTTTTCCTGGCAAGCAGCCCAAGCTGCATGTGCACATGAATGCATGTGAGGCTGGGCCCTCGTGGGTGCCAGCATGGCCCCTCTGTGCACCATGTGCAGACGCTGATTAGCTCGTCTCTGAGCTGCCAGAGCCTGCGCAGCATCTGATAAAGCCTAATTGATACGGCCACCGAGGGAGGCCTTTGTGTGCTTTGTTGTCCCGGCGAGGCACAGCAGAGTCGGACGTCGGCAGCGTGGATGCTCAGACAATAGCAGCAGCTGTAACTCAACTCTGAGGAGCCGAGATGATGGAGACAGGAACCTCTTTCTGACTTACTATGGAACCGTGACTGCGGACAGAAGAAAGAAAAAACATCATTTTTTATTTATTTATTTGTTTTTACTTGGGAAGTTTGTGTTGGGACAAACTTTTCCACAAGTGCACCTTCAGAAAACATGATGTCCAGTGGCTGACATCTTCATCAAGGCACGCAGAGCTCAGAGGTGGACTTAGACTGCACAACACAGGACTGCTTAGCATCAACAAAGACATCGGAGGGATGATGTTCAACCCCCCTCAGCCACCCCTCCATGTGGCCCAGATACATTCAGTCAGATGCTGAGAGGGGACGGCAGCATGTGGGATGGCAGTGCTGTTTTTAAGCTCCTTGTTTTCTCGCATGGACTCGGCTCAGAGTGACGGTTTTACCAGAAGCCTTTTTAACTGACGACATGTTGAAGTTTAAAGCTTTCTGTTTGGATTACTGGCAGTTCCTCTGTCTGCAGCCGCTGCACGTTTTCTATAAAAGGTAAGATGTTATGGACAGTGTAAATACCACCTTTTATTAGGCAGAAAGAAGTGAGACAGCCCCACAGTTCAGCCCCCCCTCAGTGGGCTTTGTGTTGAAAGGGGCTGAAATGGGGGACAAAGGGCCCACGTGCCGGTGAGGTCGGCCGGTCTCAGTGGATGAGCCTTTGTTGTGGTCTACATGATGCTCCGCCGGCATTCAGGCCATTGTGTTGTGCTGCCACTGATACAGTAGTTGTGGGCTCTGCAGCATGAGGTGGCACGTGCTCGGCTGTCCACCACCCAGCCGCTGATGTCCCCATTCAGGACAGCTGCAGATGCAGTCCGCCTGCAAACGCTGTCCTGCTGCAGACGCTGTCCTCCTGCAGACGTCGTCCGCCTGCTGCAGCTTTCAGTAGCTGGGATCTTTGCTTCTTCTGTATTTGTTGTATTTATTTTATTGACAAAGATGTGTAAATGTTTGCAGCTTTTGGTTCTGTTACAGAACTAACATGCAGACTACATGCCCATATGCATAAACACAAATACTGTCATTGAAAACATAAATTTGTATGTACATAAATGTAGTAAAATATGTCTTGTTTTGTTCCAACTGCTGCAGAATACATTGGGTCTTATTAGTTTTTTATCTACAGGATCAGGTTTCCTATAGAATCATTGCAGATGATGCCAAAAGGTGATTGGATCATTTCTGTCTTTCATGGATCCTCTCAGACTGAGCCAGTAGTTCTGCTTCAGTGATGTTGCTTTAAAAGTGATTTTAGGTGCTGAAATGTTTGATGACCTCCTGACCTCTGATAGGTCATCGTTGTGTTCTTTATCACTGACGGTGTGCATGGAGGGCGATGTGGACATGACTGCAGTAAAAACTTACAGATTTCACAGAATAAAGTCAGCTGAGGGATGATGGAAAGTTGTACTACTCAGCAATATTTCTAACCCTTAAAAATGTGATATGAATATTTAAGAGAAGGAATGTGTCAGATTAGGACTTCAGCTTTGAAACAAAGATTTAAATCTGGCAGACAGGGTCAGAGCAGAAGATTAAATACGGTTCTGCGTGATGATAAAGGTGGCTGCTCGTTTTATGGACAAATCGCAACTGTACTGCAAGGACACTTTTTCCTTTCTCCAATCTATTCTAGCAGCATTTCAGGCAGCAAGTTGGCAGAAAATGAATGAATGAATGAATGAATGAATGAATGAATGAATGAATGAATGAATGAATGAATGAATGAATGAATGAATGAATAATTGAATGAATGAATGAATACAACACTGTATTCATTAACATCCAAGGTTTTGTCCAAATGAATGACCACTGGCTCATAATTGTTTGGTTTTGTAACTGTGGGGAAAAAAATAACATAATATATGAACTGGTCTTTTTAAAAGGAAAAACAGCTCAGATTTAATTGTAAATAACAAAATATTGAGCCCAAACAGGGAAACAGAATGAAAACAGGAATATTTACTCCATTTAATACAGAAATATATCATAATTTTTAATTTACGCTCTAAAACATCAGTCCTCAGTTGCATAACTAGTCTTTTAAACCCACAGAAACCAGTAAACCCTACACTGTAAAACTCCTTCAGATCTCCCTGAGGTACATCTCTTTTTTTAATCACCACCAGTGTCTCAGGAAAAGTAGTGTCTAACTCTGTGAGGTAAATCGTGATGGATAGTTACCTTTAAGTGATCTAAGGAAGTAGATCCAAACCTGGAAGTTTACAATCCAGCCACTAAATGTCGTGTTTATTCAGAGACAATCTGGTAAATCCACAATGATCCATGATAATAGCATTATTTATCCCATTTTTATCATAAAAACATCACTATCACTACTATGTTGCTGAGAGACCTCTATTTAGACCTGGACATGATGATGAAGCCACCTCCTGTCAAACTTAACCTCCAATCAGAGAGCTTAAATTGACGGTAATGTCCAATTAGGAGCAGCCAAAGATTAAAAAGTGAGCAGAAAGTTCTTTGTGTGTCTGAAAAGAAGAAAAATAATGGTCCTCTATGGCTGAAATAAAGACAAGAATATGTTTCTGATGCAGCTGAGTTCTGGGTGCTGACTGGGATTAAAAGTTCTGCTTCTACCGACTGGTGTATGCTGAAGACCATAGACCAATTGTAATTCCTCCCCATCAGTAGGTGGCGCCCCAACACTCATTTTCTCAATTGACTTTAGCAGCATTGCAGAAGCAGCAAACTGTTAATTACCATGAGTAAATGTTTAACTTATATGTCCAGGAGGAAAGAAATAACCTCCACAGGGCTTTTGAGCCCCTTTGCTACTTTCACCCTCATCCTGCTTCATTTTTTGGCTGCTTGATTTTGTAAGGCAAGGAAGATGCTATTTTTACCCATAGCAATCAAGCTAGCACCTCTGGAGCTAATGCTGACGGTGAAGAATCCTGACATTAGTGTAGTAATCAGATGCAAATATTTATTTTTTGGGACCCATCATAACTGATAAAACAATTATTTATATGCTATTAGAAATTGGGGGTAAAATACTCTAAGCACAACTCTACTACTTCTTGAACTTGATGTAACTAAATGTGTTTTTTGTCAGCATCAGTAAAATACTTGACAAAGAAAGTTGATTTCAGCCATTTGTCATGGTTTCTGTTGCATCTCGTTCAGTAATGGGGAAGACTCTGGTGGGATCGGATGATGTGAGCAAACTCATCCGGTCCAGAGAACTCTAATCAGAAAATGGAGAAATATGTAATTATGTGATGCGGAGTGAAACCTCTCCTAGGATGTATTGTCCCACAACTCCAGGCTATATTTTCTACCAACTCCGCCCACCCCCACCCCCTCCATCCATGTCTCAGGGTGGGGGCATTACTCCACAGCTTAATGCTCTGCTGTTTTCCAGATTGGATGGTGCAGAACCATTTCATTAAGCTTGAGGATGAGCCAAACTCAACAACTGGTCTGTTGTGGTGAATGTAGAAGCTGAACTTTCCTATTAGCGGTGGGGTTCTGGACTCAGGGAGACATTAATCAACAGCAGCTCTCTGCTCAGTAAACATGAGGCTGTACACAAAGGACACCATCCTGTTTAATCTCCTCTGCTGGAAATGAGCAGCAGTCATTGTGCTGAATCTCTGCAGCTGAAACAAAGAATTTTCTCCAACAACAAGTCAGGATGTTGGAGAATATGAGCTAAATGTTTGCAGAACTATGAACCCCCATTAGTTCAATGTTTACAGCTGTTTCAAGTGAATGATTGTCAACCAATTGTGTTTTCTTTTCTATATCCAATTCAGCTTGAGTTGTACAGCCCCAATTCAGCACAAAGTCATGTCAGGTACATTTTAGTCCAATTTACTGTGGTCCGGTTATAAATTCTAGAACAAGTCCATATTATGATCCACATCAGTCCAGTTTTTAATTACTGTGTTCATATAAACCAGAAAGTAATGACCAAGCTAAATAAACCAACAGATTTTCTCTTTTATTCAATCTTGCATCCTGAGCTGCACCAGGAAACAGTGGTCCTCCATCAGGACCAGGACCAGGAAGGCATCAAAACTGGAGAATTGTGGTCCTTAGAGGGTCTCTGGCATATAGGGGTGGGCAATATCGTATTGTTTGTGATAATACCGGTAGTTTTTTTTTTACACCGGTAGAAAATCTAATACCGTGATAACACATGATCATGCATTTTCAGGCTAATGACGTCATTCAATCACACCTCAACCCTGCAGCATCTGTTTCCCCATCATTGACACAGTCGTGACGGCTATATTGTTCTTGCCACACAATCCCGGGAAATAAATCATTTTACATGGACATGATAATTTATTAACTGAAGCTGCATTGCTGCCCCACCGGAAGGATAAGCTGTCAGAAATCCGTGCTGTACGTGAACACAGCGGCGACTGGGAGGCAGAGCCCACAGGCAGGTAAACTTCTCCAGCATCTGACGAGTTGATTACTGTGGAGTCCAGGAGGACGGACATCTGTGTGTTCTGAAGAATCACAGAACACCCGGCACTCCAGGGTGCCCGGCAGCCAACCGGGTCTTGCTCAGTTCCAGCAGCGTCGCAGATTTGTCCCGACCTTCGCCGCATATCAACTCTCACCAGCCTTTAACGTAACATGAGCGATGCGTAGCGTCCGTGAGTGCGGAGATCCACAAGAAAACAAATAATTAAAATGGCCGTGATCTGCTCTGGAGGCCACGCTGGACACAGGCTGGGTGGGAACTGACGGATGAAGCTGCGAAATGCCGCTAAATGTTTAGCTACAAGGTAGCTCGCAGCTCCACTGCAGCACAAGTTCATGTTAACGTTAGCAGTGTTAGCACTCACTTCTTTAGCTCCAAGAAGTGAGTGGAGCTAAATGTGAAGATGATGGACAGAGATGATGGATGAGCTGCTGAACGTTCCACATACATGAATGGTTAGTAAGATAAAGGAAGAAATAGAACTAGCTTACTTGCATGGGCTGATGTTTGTAAATGTCTAGTTGCATTTTACATGTATACCCAGTTTGTGATGCTTAGTATGTAAAAAATTAAATGAAATGATGATTAAAGTAATTAAAATGGCTAAACTTGAAGCATTTTATCTGTAAAATGCCACATGCAGCAGTGTGTAATAATGGTCATAAACCATGACGCAGTGTGGAACTGTTGAGGCTTTATTAAAAGTAGGTATAAGTGAAAGGATTTTACAGAAGCTATGACTTCTCAATAAGACATCAATATCGTCTGTGATATCGTCATCGAGGTATTTTGGAAAATATATTGTTATATCATTTTTTTGGGCAATATCGCCTACCCCTACTGGCATAGCATTGGGTATCTGTAATCCTTAGAGGGTCGTCAGAATAACGTTGGGTATCTGTGGTTCTTAGAGGGTCTCTGGCATAGTGTTGGGTATCTGTAGTCCTTAGAAGGTCTTTGGCATAGTATTGGGTATCTGTGTTGGGTGTCTGTGGTCCTTAGCGGGTCTCTGGCATAGCTTTGGGTATCTGTGGTCCTTAGAAAGTCTTCGGCATAGCGTTGGGTATCTGTGGTCCTTAGAGGGTCTTCAGCACAGCTTTGGGTGTTTGTGGTCCTTAGAATGTCTCTGGCATAGCCTTGGGCATCTGTTCTCCTTAGAAGGTCTTCGGCATAGCGTTGGGTATCTGTGGTCCTTAGAGGGTCTTCAGCACAGCTTTGGGTGTCTGTGGTCCTTAGAAGGTCTTCGGCATAGCGTTGGATATCTGTGGTCCTTAGACAGTCTCTGGCATAGTGTTGGGTATCTGTGGTCCTTAGAGGGTCTCTGGCATAGCTTTGGGTATGTGTGGTTCTTAGAGTCTGTGGCACAGTGTTGGGTATCTGTGGTCCTTATAGAATCTCTGGCATAGCGTTGGGTAACTGTGGTCCTTTGAGGGCCGTTAGCATAGTTTTTGGCATCTGTGGTTCTTAGAGCATCTCTGGCATAGCATCAGAGACCGCTGCATGGACCTTTTTTAAGGGATATTGTCTCATCATCTTTAGTGAAGGAAATTCTCATGCAGAGAAAATTATGAATCACTGATGCCATCAGATGTCCAGGAGATGAAATTTTCATAAAATTTCTGTATAATTTATTTGACTTTGCTGCTGAAAAAAAAAAAAAAAAAAAAACTAAGAGGCTGAGCAGAATCTGCTGAACTCCATCTGTCCGTCATTTATTGCTACTACCACCTGGTTGCCTAGCCACGCTGATCGCAGCTTTATAGATTGTTTTCTTTGAAGTCAAAATGACCCCCTGTAGTGGTTCTTGGTATGAATGATTATACTTTTATTGTTTACCATCACAAACATCTGAAAATTCACTGGGAAAAGTCATTAAGTCTGAGACACATCTGTTAAAACGTTAGAGAATTACATGAAGGTGAAAATGCAGAGGAGGTACTAGCGACTATATCCCCTTTCTTCCGTATCCTGATCCTCAGTTTGAAATTCAGTGTCTTGACCATGTCAACATGACCTCATGTGTTGAGTAGCTGTCATGTGATTGGCTGGTTAGATATTTGTGTCAGCAGGAAGTTGAACAAGTGAACTGATAAAAAGGACAGTGTATATCATCATCTTGAGAAGTACGAGCTGAACCTCAGGTACTTCAGTGAGTGAAAACCTCCATCATGATTTCTGTTTTAGGCTTTGAAGACTTTCATTGGAGCATCTCTGTGTTTTCCTGCAGTCTCCCTGCAGTGACCCCACTGCTGATCAGTTTACCCCCGCGGTTTGGCCGTTAATGGCTTTACCTGTGCGTGGAAGCTGTAGGTGACAGTGATGGCTGCTGTGTTGACAGGCTGTGAGAGTTGAGGCGGTCCAGTAAACTCTGATATAGCTCTAACCTCTCAGTAGATGTGGGTCACTGGCCCACATCACATTGTCCAAACGCAGGAAGTCATCAGCAGCTTCACTCTGGCTGACTCCACTCAGCATCCACCCAGCAGACATCACAACAGCTGCCAACTTCCTTCACAATAATGTTATGGAAACACAGCTCCGTCATGCCTTTCAGCTCCCCTCCCACAAGAATACACCAGCTTTTCCCTTTTCCTGAAAGATTCATCTGATTACAGTGGCAACATTTAATATTTCACTCATTATGAAGCCAAAGGAGCCGTTGCCACTAAATCCAGGCATAAAAAGACCTTCAGATAAGAGGACACATGTAGCTGAATTGTAGTGAAAGCTGACTCGTAACCCCCTGTAATAGCTGCTGTTCTGGCTTCCTGCTGTGATGTGTGAGCTAACACACTGCAGCAGCTTGTTGACCCGTGCTCAACCACCCAGTGGTAGCTATAGTTTGTAGCCGTCAACCTCACTTCGGTCACGCTGCCTGTGATTGTCTTCATGGTGTGTAATGGAAACATCAAAGATTGAAGCTGCTGTCAGATCAATGCGGTCTTTGTTCTGATGAGGATTTTTGGCCTGTGGCTACTGATATTTCCTCTATTGATCAGTTTGTGTTATGTATTAAGCTCATTTTAACTGCCTTGTTTACTCACTGTATGGGAAAGGGACGCATCATAAAGCTGATAAAACAGAGTTCTTTTAAATCTCCTTGTTCTTGCTAATAGTTGACTGCCATGAGAGCAGGATCAGAGAAGAGATAGAAGAAGACCACAGAAGCAAAGGGTGAAAATACTCAGCTATTTCAAAAAGACTAAAATAACAACGACAAATGGATCACTGGATCACATGACTGCATGTAAGCTGAGGTTTGTTTGCTATTACTACTTGCAGGGATCGAGAAAGTGTGAATAATGTCTCATTTTAGACAACATGCAGCAAAGTATTAATGGAAGAAATTAGACAGCTGTTCACCAGTATTTTCTAAACTTAATGTTGCACATTGATACAGAACTTATGTTTATATCATGTAGATAAATTTACATCTATAGAATAGATGGGTTTCCTGTTTACAAACATTGGCAGTTGCGCGCACAACCAGGGGGAAAAAAGCCTGTGTTTTGCACTGCAGTCTATGACGAAACACACACTCATATCATGAATAAAAATGTAGAGTAACCTGACGAAACAAACAGAGATCGTTGTGTTTTAAATTATATTGAATAAATTTGTATTTTGATGACGAATAAAAAAATACAGACGGCAGCGTTGCCGTTTTACATTTCTATTACCATTTCACTAACTTGGTAAGGGAGTCATCACAGGAAACGGCATTTTTCTTGTTAAAACATGGATATTATTCGTGTTGGACCTCATTTGAAATTTGCCTGAAAAACTTGAGTGAGAAAGCAGCTTGAACTTTCGTTTAGACTCTTTGTTAAAACTAAAATGGTCCCCAACAGTCTGCGGTCTGCAGCTGGTTCAGCTCCGGTGTCGTCTTCACCTCCTCCATACAGGAGCAACTTTCACTAGTTTGGGATTAAACCAGGCAAAGATGACATCATCACTACGTTTGGAAAGGAAGCAATTTTAACTGTTAGGGACTCACCTGCATTGCTGTCGGTGAGTCTCGCTGCTTGTGTAACATTCTGTTTTTGTTGTGGGTGAAATCCTGGTAGACAGTAGACAGACCAGCTAACTGCTAACTGCTAACAAGCTAACGGTATAAACTCAAACGCCATGTGATTTACGACCCCTGTACTTCTTATTAAATCTCCGGGATGCGTTGTTATGCGGCGTGAATGTTTGCAAATGGCTCCACAATCAGTTTTTTATTTTTATTTTCCGGGCAGAGGACGGCTGTCACACACAGCTACAGTGTTGTGATGCAGCCGATCGCGGCAGTGATGCTGGTATTAGTACCAATCTCTTGACTAGAACACGGGAATCATTTCTGCCTCCACGATGGTTTATTCCGACATGGTGACCATGGTGAAAGACTAAATAAATCATGTAGTCTGAACCTGTAGCTATAAGTTATCTAAGAGGGTTTTCTGAAGATCTGTCACTCCTACTGTCCTATTTTCACCATTTTCGACTGTTTTTGATGCATTAATGTTTTGATTTTTTCAACCGTAAAAATACCAGGACTCAAACATTATATTTCCCCGACACTTTCACGTCATATCTTGACCTCATCTGCATTAAAAGTCGAGTCTTGCATGTAAAAGACACGTCTTCTCATTGTTCAACAATGTTTTTCCTGTGTTTTCTTGCCCCCTGGTTGCGCATCCTATCTGTGACGTTGCTCGGGAACCCATTTATACATCGCTGCCCACACACTCCCCATACATCTTCCACCATCCACCAGAGGTCAGTACAGAGGTCAGAGGTCACTGCTGACCATAGATTTAGACAATAGCAGATGGTGGAGGACATCATGATGATGTTCATTCTCCGAAAGAAACATGATGAGAGCTAAAGTCCACAAAGCAGCTTCAAACAAAAACCTGAAATAATCTGCCATCTTTGTATGTCAGAAGGTCGGGGCATGGGTACATTTTTATTTATAAGCCTGGTCTGTTGCTGTTGTAGCTTAATCATTCAGAGAAGTGTTGAAACTTACTCTTTACGATCAAATGATCACCTGCTGTTCTCTGGTCCATTTACCCTCACAGGACTGGGAAAAGGGGCTTTTGCTTACGCTGCTCCTACATGGAACAGTTTGAAAAAAGACTCAAAATTATCAGAAATTATTTCTTTGAATGCTTTTGAGTCTAAATTAAGAGCACTTGAAATTGCCTCTTTAAATTGTAACGGTTTTTAATAATTTTTTATTTCATATCTTGTCAGGCAGGCAAGGAGGCAGCAAAAGTCTTGTAACCTCTGCTGCCAGGCCAGGACTTCCTTGAAAAAGAGGTTTTTAATATCAATGGGATTTTCCTGGGACAATAAAAGTTGAATAAAAATATTGATCTTAGAAGGTGACATGGCAGCCCAACGCTCTTCAGTTTATCTAGAGATGAGTAAATGCAAAGCTGAATGGTCAGTAATGTAAAAGTTATTATAACATATACAACGAATTACTTCTAATTTGTTGTTACTAAAAGTAAAATTAACATTAATTTATTCAGTCGTTTTTAATTTGACATTTATCTTATTTAAGATTAGTTTCAAAAATAGTTTGATTAAAATGTAGTTATAGCCACTACATACAGTATATTCTAACAAGCCAATGTTTTGTTTTGAGTGTGTCCTGATCTAACTTTTGCTTCACATTCCTCTCTGCTGACCGAGAGGTTTGGCTGTAATCCTCAGCTTGACATGTTTCATTCCACTGCACTTTGCTTTGGAAATGGCCAGGAAATAAAGCGTCTGATCTACCTCATCTGACCAGTAGCAGGGTGTCCTTTTTCCCATGGGTCAGATCTACCTCGTATGATAACTGGTGATGGGATGTTTGGCTTCTTTGACTCTCATACAGCTCTTAATTTAGGATCTTTTGTAGCTGTATGTTTCACTTTAACTTTGCAAAAATGTAATAGTTTGTGAGTTGAAAACCTTTTTGCAGTCAGTGGGTCTCATTCATGAAATGTGAGCAGAGCGAATTTGTGTGTTAACTGTTCGTTGATGTAAATTTACGTGAATCTCGCATTCATCAACATTTTAGTAGCTCTGATCTTTTTGTAGCTACTAACAAACTCTACACACGCTCTCGAGAGTGTTTAGCGCTTGTTTAAATTTACGAACACATATAAATAATGCTTGTCCCTTTTGTAAGTTACAATTTCAATTCATATTGCGCTCCTTCATGGATTCAGTCGGAAACGCAAACACACATCTTAAAAGTGATCTTGAAACCAAAACAAAGTTTTGCAAAGTTCTCCTAAAAAAACTGGGAGCCGGCTCCTCTGATTCACTGCAAAGCATCGGCACTCAGAGCATGACGCATCACTACTGATCAGTAGCAGTGTGTCTCATGCCCCTCGGGTCAGATCTACCTCGTCTGATAAGTATCAGGGTGTTTTACATCCCTCGGGTCAGAAACTGTCTAGATAAGCTGAGAGAAAGAGAATTGACACGATAGGAGTGAAAAAACAAGAACAAACAATACCCACATCTGTGCAGATGTGGGTAGAAGATTTAAGGTGGAATTTCATGGCAACCGTAAGCGATAGGCTTCCGAGGAAGGGGCTGCAGCTGACTGGTGGAATGTGAAAGCACACGTGTTGCAGCTGAAGCAGGGAGGGATTTTCTTCTGTCTGCTCCACTAGCCAGTTGGCCTTACTTGGTAATGCTGGAAAAGTTTCCCCTCAGGCACTGAACAACTCGCTGTGAATACTTTTACAAAAGCAGAGGGAAAAAAGGGAAAGAAAAAAAGGGAACTCTGCAGCAATGACTTGAGTTACCCAACCTCAAGGAGGGAAAATGAGTCATATTTCCTCAGGAGCAAGCAAAGACTAGAAGATGTTTTGTGGTTAAATGGGGAGCAGGAAGGCGTGTCATGGGTCGATGCTGGTGAGGAGAGCGCTCCTCCCCAGTCATGCAGACTTTCTTTCAGTTTCCAGTTGCCGAAAACACTTTGGTCTGACATTAGAAAACTTAACTGAGCCAGGTGTTTTAGCCCGAGGATGTCAGGGGGATGTGGAATCTAATGTGGAAGTACTGCATTTCAGTGCGGACCATAAGGTAGGAGGATCCTGTTACTCTGCTGTTGCTAGAGAAGCCCTCTTTCTGACACTGTTTAGGATCTGTGTGGACACCTGTAGATCTGAGATCGACTCATGTTTATTTCTAACTTTATTCTATTTCCTTTAACCCTAAAACTGCCAGATCTTGCCAAGTATGACCACTTATACCATCAGCTGTATCCCAGGAACAGCAGGGTGTAACTGGGGGGTAAACTGTGGTGCAGAGCTCATCCTCTAGGTCAGAGGTCAACAATCCAGACCTCATCAGCCACAGTCCTGCAAGTTTTCAGTGTATCCCTGCTGCAAAACATCTGACTCAAGTTAATTGTTCATTTAGAGGCTTCTTCCAAACTTGACAACTAGCTGTTGGAGAATCATTTCATGTGATAGCGTTCAGGGACGCTGAAGATCTGGTGGAGTCTTAAGAGTTAATAAATAAAGTTTCCCTTTTAGTTGATTTATTTCTTGTTTTTATGTGGCATCCCCTCGCTGTTTTGGTGTGGACAGTAAAGCCAGTAAAGATATTTTGTAGATGGTTTAAAGCATTAATGGCTCCATTCAGTGATTTCCCCACAGCTAGGCTAAAATTAGTGGCCAGTGTGGCTCCAGCAGCTTGAGTCAGCAGCAGCCAATCACCAATCATAAACTACTACGACCTATAATTCCCATCTCTGTGGCTCGGCCAGCCACAGCCTGCAGTCATGCTGCAGAAAGATTTCTTGTCAGACTTTTATTAAATGTTGGATCCCTGTCTGGTAGTGCACGCACACTGTCTCGTGTAACTCAGACATTTTCCATCGCTGCTGATTTCTCATGAATATCACAGTTACATGGTTTTTCCACGCAGCTCCGAGCCGCTCTCCTCTGTCTGCTAAAAATGACCACAGTTCCTGACACATGCACACAGGACTCAGTCTGAAGTCAGATCTGTGGTATTTTTAGAGCTCTAACTTAAATTAGCCTTGTCCACATTTGCACTTTTGTGTCAGTATGTCTTTTTGTCATTGTAAAGCAGTGGAAGTCGAAAAACAGACATAAATCTTTGGGGCCTAGTTAAAGGTGTACTCTGTTTTTATACAGTTGGAAAGAAAAGTTTAAGTACTGCTTTAAAAACGTTTTCTTCTGTTGTTGAGTAGAGATCCAAGAATACTGATCCAGGAAAATAAATCAGACTTTCTTAACCATTTCCTTTTCAAACCGTAAACAAATAATCATGTCTGACAAAGGGGACGTCCCCTTATAAAGAATGAGCCTTTAGGAACATCGTCAGTATTTAATCTTCTGGAACTGTCAGTGATGCCTTAAAGTCCTGACCAACCAATCCTGACCAACCAGTCCTGACCAACCATTACTGACCAACCAGTCCTGACCAACCAGCCCTGACCAACCAATCATGACCAACCAGTCCTGACTAACCTGCCCTGACCAACCAGCCCTGACCAACCAATCCTGACCAACCAGTCCTGACTAACCTGCCCTGACCAACCAGTCCTGACCAACCAGCCCTGACCAACCAATCCTGATCAACTAGTCCTTACCAACCAGTCCTGACTAACCAGCCCTAACCAACCAAATCCTGACCAACCATCCCTGACCAACTAGCTCTGACCAACCAGTCCTGACCAACTAGTCCTCACCAACCAGCCCTGACCAACCAGTCCTGACGAACCAGTCCTTACCAACCATCCCTGACCAACCAGTCTTGACCAAGCTGTCCCTACCAACAATTCTTGACCAACCGGCCATGATTAACCAGCCCTGACCAAGCAGGCTTGACCAACCAGTCACTATCAACCAGTCCTGACCAACCAGTCTTTACCAACTAGTCTTTACCAATCAGCTCTGACCAACCAGTCACTATCAACCAGTCCTGACCAACCAGTCTTTACCAATCAGTCTTGACCAACTATTCTTGACCAAGCAGTCTTTACCAACTAGTCTTTACCAATCAGCTCTGACCAACCAGTCCTTCCAACTAGTCTTGAACAACCAGTCCCTACCAACCAGTCTTGACCAACCAGTCCTTACCAACCAGTCTTGACCAACCACTCCTGACCAACCAGTCCCTACCAACCAGTCTTGACCAACCAGTCCTGACTAACCAGTCCCTGCCAACCATTCTTGACCAACCAGTCTTGACTAACCAGTCTTTACCAACCAGTCCAGACTAATCAGTCCCTACCAACCATTCTTGACCAACCAGTCTTTACCAATCAGTCTTGACCAACCAGTCCTGACTAACCATGAGATTAGATAATGAGATAAACTCTATTTCACACTGAGATGGAGAACAGAGATTCACATCCAGAACTGGAACTGAACTGCTGTCAGTAAATGCTGAAATCCCTGAAGGTTCTTCGTCGTGGCATTTTCTCATGAATGTGCCTCTACAACAATGCAGCTGCCCCGACATGGTGACCCTCTGGTAGCTCCTCTGTCAGCCGGCTGCATGCAGAACACTCCTGAAACAGAATACCTCAATAGCCCTGCTCATGTGCACATCTTACTCTATGCTGACCATGTTTTGGTTCTCCTGGTTTTTGCAGACTACCTACCTCCACCTCCCTGCTGGGAGTTTCTAACCTGCCTTGCTGGAGCTGTTCTCTAATAAATTGCTTGTAAAGAGCATGGCTGTACAACAGAAGCTAGCTAGCCTGCTGTGTTTCAGCTGACTATGGTGAAGTTGGCCAGTGAAACAGTAGAAGCTAGCAAACCTGATCTGGGTGGATGCAAGCCAAAGGAACACACACTATTATTTATTTATGTCTGGACAAAGACTGGAGCTGCAGCTGCCAGATCCAGGTGACCCACAGTGAAGTAACTGTCCGGACTTCCCTGCTTTTCTCCCGGTTTATCCAGGAAGGGGAAGTCCAGTTTCCAGCTGAGCTCCACCACAAATGTTGTGTTGATGTGATGACTAATTCAACCTTGAACGGCTTCTTTCCCTGAGAGGACGCGTGACAGATTGGAGTCGTGGGTTTGTCTACAGCGGATGTCTGGTGAAGCAAGTCGTAAAGACTGAACCAGTTCTGCCTCCAGTTCTAGAGGACCAGTTCTGCTTCTGCCTCAGAAGTAGTAGTATCTCAGGAGACGTGTGCCGTGACACACCTAAGGCCGCAGACAGGGGACGGAGAGGACTCAGCACAGCGAGCGAGACAGGTGTGTGGTGAGCATGGTCGGCTGGACAGGTGTGTGGTTTGGGTGGATAGCTGCAGACGGTGAGGGAAGTTTTTTCTGCTTCCTCTTGCGATCACCTGACCGTCCTGGTCTCTCACAGTCTGGCTGGGACGTCTGAGGATGAATCCATGACAAGCTGACTTTGCTGCAGCTGCTTTTTTGAGGGGATTTCACACTCTTGAATTCCCGTCATTCCGATCCGGCCAGTCAGATCTGGTTTTACTGTGACCGTTTTTCCTTTTCAGTGATGGATGCAGGAATGACTAGAAACATAACAAAGTTGTGTTCAGATTCTGTTTTTTTAACCAATTTGATTAAATTCAGCATTTGAGAAACCACGTGTTAGTATTAATATTGTAAATTGTGTCTTTAAATATTTCAGCAGCCTGGGTTTCTCCCTGTAACTTGACACAAGTCTCATTTCATGAAGTCTCTGTAGGTTTAACCGCCTATGTAGTTTAGTCATTTGTTTTGAGCTCAAGACTTTTTGTTGTTTGTTTTTACATAAATGAATGAATTAATCAAGATTTCTTTTCCTAAAAATGTTCAACAACCAGAGGATTTCAAGATTAACTTGAGCATTACCTTTAGAAGCCAAAAAACAAGCTAGAAAAGAATGAAAAACAGTTGAATATATGGTTCGAGAGCTCGAACATTTAATGCATCATAAACCTTTAGAAGTGCTTTCATATTATTTGTGTAAACATAATAAATGTGACAAATATATTTGTCACAGACATGTTGGCTGACATAAATCATACCATAGCTAGCTGTAGATGCTAATTAACTCATGTTTTACAATTTCAATGCAAAAAGCATCCTTGACTGAAACTTTCAGACTTAAAGAGGAGTTTCCTTCTAATCCAGTATCATCTTCATCCTAATCCAGCATCACCTTCATCCTAATCCAGCATAATCTTCATTCTAACCCTGTATCATCTCCATTCTAACCTAACATCATCTTCATCCTAATTTAGCATCATCTTCATCTTAATCCAGCATCATCTTCATCCTAATCCAGCATCAACGCCATCCTAATCCAGCATCGCCATCCTAGTCCAGCATCACCTTCATCTTAATCCAGCATCATCTTCATCCAAACCTAGCATCATCTTCATCCTAATCCAGCATCAACGTCATCCTAATCCAGCATCGTCATCCTAATCCAGCATCACCTTCATCCTAATCCAACATCATCTACATTCTAACCCAGAATCATCTTCATCTGAATCCACTTCATTGTCAATCAGTCAAGCATCATCTTCAATCAATTTTGCATCATCTCCATCATAATCCAGCATAATCTTCATCCTAACCCAGTATCATCTTCATTCTAACCTAGCATCATCTTCATCCTAATCCAGCATCATCTTCATCCTAATCCAGCATCATCTTCATCCTAATCTAGCATCATCTTCATCCTAATCCAGCATCATCTTCATCTTAATCCAGCATCATCTTCATCCTAACCTAGCATCATCTTCATCCTAGTCCAGCATCACTGTTATCCTAATCCAGCATCATCTTCATCCTAACCTAGCATCATCTTCATCCTAATCCGGCATCGTCTTCATCCTAATTCAGCATCATCTTCATTCTAACCCAGAATTATCTACATTCTAACCCAGCATCATCTTCATCCTAATCTAGTTCTGACAGCGCTATGGTTTCTTTTCACCTCTGTGGCGCATCAGGCCCCGCCTCACAGCAGATGTCTGAGTATTTTACCGCTTTGGTTCTCCATGAGGAACAATTTACTCCTTTTATTTTGAAGGTGTGACATTAATAATATAGTTACCGCAGCCACGACTGAATACGGAGGAAACACTGTTATTAGAGAACACCAGAGAGACACGAGTGAACATGAGAATTCAGAAGAAATGTAACAAAAATATAAAATGCAAATGTTTAACTTACAGATGAATAGCCTGATTTGAAATACTGTAGACAGTAAATATGTACATAAACTGGAAAATATGTAATGTAAATAAATTTTAAAAAGTGGCTTGTCTCAATGTGCGATCTGCTAATTTACCAACCGAGAAGGCAAAAAAAAAAAACTCTGGGATTATCTGACATTCTTTTGATCAGAGAAAGGAAACCATCATGCTTCCATTCATTCAGCGTTTATTTGGTAACACTTTATAATAAGTTAACATTATAAAGCATTTTTTAAGCATTAATAAATCCTGAATTCATCATTTACAAACCTTATTTCTGACAGCAATATTCATTCGTATGTGGTTTATGAGCACAGATGTAGATGTTACATTCATAACTTCATGACTTCATTTATAAAGCATGTTTCTGACATAAGTAGGTACTCATTCATAGATACTTTAATCTAATCTGATCATTTTTATTCCCTATCATAGCTATTGTTTGTTTATGTATTATTCATTTATTATTTATCTATTTATTTATGTAGAATCCGGTGACATCATGTATGTCTTCCAGAAGCTCTCTATTATCAACACCTACATGTTTCAGCATTGCCTGGTTTCGAGGTTCATTTCATGTGTTTAATGCTTCTGATATGCTTGTTGCTAGGTAACATCTTCGCCTTTTGTTGTCACGATGAGGTGCAATCATTGGTGACCCGTGGCTCCGTCAATAATGACCTGAGAGTAGTGCGGGGGGGGGGGGGGGGGGGGGGGGGGGGTTGGCACCAGCTGGGTCCTCTTCTTTCTTTTATGCATTTCAATGAGGCGAAGCTCATCCAACATTAATGGCTGCAGCGGCCTGAGCTCGCCTGGCGGTCAGTCAGCAGGTCTGGGGAGGTGCAGCGGGTCCGGGGAGGTGCAGCGGGTCCGGGGAGGTGCAGCGGGTCCGGGGAGGTGCAGCAGGTCCGGGGAGGTGCGGCTGGCCCCGGGTGCCATTCAGACCCCGACTCTGATTACAGCAGTATCCCACCAACAGCAGCGGATGTGTCAGAGCCATGGCGGCGCTCTCTCAGCATCCTGCAATCACTGTGCTTCTCAGTGATTGGCCCATTAGCTGTGACCCTCCTCTTCCTCCCAGTTCGGGTCAGCAGGTCCATTATTTTCTCCTCGGGGGGATTTGGGCTCCGTCTCTGTAAATTCACTCAGGATTGATTAGTTTCACCCACCGGCTGAAGGTGGCGCTCAGATGAGACGGGATGGTGGTTTCATCTTCATCGGTTCCCACGGTCTCGGCTTAGAACGAGCCTGACCGGCCCAGAACTTCCCAGGAAACCTGAACGGGTTTGTTCTGGAGCAGATGAGGAAGCTTCTCCACATCAGCGGCGGGTAAATTTCCTGACTTCCCTGCAGCATCAGACGTGTTTCTCTGGGAACTGAAGAGAAAGCAGCGGTTTGTTTACCAGCTGGTCGCCGTGGAAACGGCTCAGTTAGTGATGGACCACATGCAGCTTCGCAGCGAATCGATGAGTCAGCCGTCTGTCTCATTCCGTCCCCAGAAGACACTGAGGACAAAACTGTCCACTTCTGCTAACTGAGATGAAAATTCATGTTTTCCTGCAGACGTGGTCAGAAATGCTGGAAACGCTGAGTCATGATTTCACCCAGATACACCTCACATCCTCCTCTTCCTCACCACCTCCTCACCACCTCCTCCTCACTACTTCCTCTTGATTATCTCCTCCTCTTCCTCACCTCCTCCTCACTACTTCCTCTTCCTTATCTCTTACTCACCTCTTCTTCCATACCTCTTCCTCTTCAACACCTTTTCTTCCTCACCTCCTCCTCTTCCTCACCACCTCCTTATCACGTCCTCCTCTTACTCACCACCTCCTCTTTCTCACCTCCTCCTCTTCCTCACCTTCTCCTCTTCCTCACCTCCTCCTCTCCTCCCCTTCCTCACCCCCTTCTTCCTCATCTCCTCTTCCTCCTCAACTTCTCCTCCTCATGTCCTCCTCTTCCTCACATTTTCCTCCTCCTCACTTCCTCTCCTTCCTTACCTTCATGTCTTTCTCTCTCTTATCTCCTCCCCCTTACTCCCCTTTTTTTTCTTCCCCATGTCCTCTTTCTCACTTTCTCCTCCTCCTCTTACTCACCTTCTTGTCTTCCTCACCTCCTCCTCACCACCTCCTCCACTTCCTCACCTCCTCCTCATTACTTCCTCTTCCTTATCTCCTCCTCTTACTCACCACCTCCTTTTCCTCACCTCTTCTTCCATAACTCCTCCACTTCCTCACCTCCTCCCCTTCCTCACCCCTCCTCTTCCTCATCTTCTCCTCCTCACGCCCTCGCTTCCTCACCTCCTCCTCACCACCTCCTTTTCCTCACCTCTTCTTCCTTACCTCCTCCTCTTTTTGTCACCTGCTCCTCTTCCTCACCTCCCCTAGTGGTGAGGAGGTGGTGATGAAGAGGAGGAGCTGTCTGGCTGCTGGTTAACTTTCCGCGGCGGATCATAAACATCTAGATGAAGTTAAACTGAGCAACTTTAACTTCAAGAGTTTGAGAAAACTTTCGTTTGTTTGTTGTGTTGTTTGTTGTAAACTCTCTGAACCACAACGTAGTTTTCTCGTCTCCCCGCGATGATAGAATATGTTTATAAAAGATCAGTTATATAGTGTTTATTAGTATGTTCAATAAATAAGTTTAGACAATATCCAGAATAAAATGATTCAGACCAGAAATATACTGCATAAAACATCAAATATATGGATTGAATATAAAATAAACTGTTTAAATGATAAAACATACAAACATGGGTTTGTGTTTCATATGAATATATGTGTTATTTATGGGGACTGAATAAGTACAACTCCTTCCAAAATTAAAATAAAACACAGTGAATGTGAATAAAGCTGTTCTGTGTCCCGCAGCCATAAACAGGCGGGTGAACTGAACCTGGTCGTGAGTTGATGACCTCATTCTCATTAATGACCTCATTCTCATGTTTTAGGAGGGAAATGTTTTCTATGGATGTTGAAGCGGACATAAGCATCATGGTCTGAGATGACATCACAGACGGCATCCCTGAGAAAACAGCCGTGCTGGGGGCCGTATCCGTGTCCAGGGGCCCTTCATCTTGTTTTGGGTCCGTGGCCAGGAGAAGTGTGGGGGCAGGTTTTATGGTGATGGGAGCGTTGTTGGAGGCAGGTGGTGGAGCGCTGGTAATTACTGGGAAGCAGCCAGTGGTCTCCACACACCAGTCCGTCCTTTCTCCTCCTAATGAAAAGCCTCTTAGCATCTGATTAGCTTTTGATGTCCCTCGGTGGGCGTGGGAGTGGGTAGGAGGCTGGGAAAACTGGCCGGCGCGCAGATGTGTGTGCACTTATGATCCAGGTGGGATAATTGCTCTGGAGGTCAATAATATTTTCAGTGTTTATATGCAGCGTTTTACGGCCCCTCGTCTTTCTGCGCCCCCTCTCAGAGAGGCGTCCGCGTGATTGATTGTGCAGATAAAGTCTGGTGACACCGGAGAGAGCGGCCTATTAAAGATTCATAGCAGATTATCCACACAGCTCACATCATAATGGACATCACGGCTGTTCTCTACCAGCTCCTGTCTGATTTTAACGGGACCTTTCCTTCCTCATTTCCTCCCTCTGGCTGGAAAACGGGGCTTCCTCCAGGAGTTGCTGCTTCGCATTGTTCTGTTCTGCTTTCATCCTCGGAGGAATGACATCTCCTCCATCACTGCATGATTCCTGCTTCTCCCTCCAGACATCTGATGTTTGGGATTTCTTTGCTTTTCTTTCAGTTGTTCTTTTCTCTGCTTTATGACAAAATATCTGCCAGGGCTCATTTTTCACTCGAGGCAGGTGCTTTTGCTGCCTTAAAGTGGTCAAACGCTGGTGTCTCTGGGGCATGAGGTAGATGTGACAGAACGAACCCCCGTTTTTCTGTGGTTGGTTTGTCTAATTTACTGAACTTGACACACACAGTTTTTTCACAAAACAGTTTTTGTCAATCCAGCATCATCTTCATCCCATCTCCTCTCTGAGATCGTCCCTGACGACGACTAATCTAGCATCATATTCTCTGACATCTCTGTTCTGCTCACTTTTCCTCCCTGGCCCTCATCCTGTGGGATTTATCGTCTGTGTCTTCATGTTTTACCACTTATATACTTTTATTTTAGATTTCTACGGCTCCTTTATTGACACTTACAGCTGTTTTACTTTTGTTGTATATATTTTTTTTTGGGATATAAATCTTTGTTCAGTTTAAAGCTCTTTTCTTCATTCCTACAGTTGTTGTGCAGCACTTTGGCTGGTTGTTGTTCAGCATTCGGTCGACTGTTGTTCGGCATCCGGTCAGTTATTGTTCTGTTGCCGGTCGGCTGTTGTTAAGCTGTCGGTTGGCCGGCGGCCGGCTGTTGGGTATCCGCTTCACTGTTTGTTTGAAAAATCAAAGTGTCTGGGGACTGGATGCGGACACCGGCTGCTTTCAGCTTCATTGCTGTGCTATTGCTGTAGCCCAGCTTGGGTTGACAGCAGACACACTCACATCTTCTCCACCTGGTTCCAAACTTCCCTGATTTTGCTCCTTGTTTTCTAGCAGATGCTTCCATCCCATCCGGTCAGATCGATATCAGATCGGGAGTTCTGAACCTTTGTAAATCAGCCCTGTGGAGCACATTTCTGGGTGGTGCGGAGGGGGGTGAAGGACAGGTCTGCGGAAATGTCATGTGTCAGGTATCAAAGCCAGCTGCGTTTACTGTTCAAACAGGATCCTGGTTGCAGCAAACTACATACAATCATCCAGTGATGCATGGCGTCTGGTATGTGAAGCACTCTGACAGCAGGATGTTCCCGATCCGCACAACGCCGTAAACACTCATTAAATCCACAAACTTCTGCTGTCTGTTGCCATGGTGAGCATCGAACCTGATGCTGCTGCTACTGTACTACATAAAGGGGCAGTTCACATAGTAGCTGTACTGCATGGCAGTTCTGTTCCCACCGTGACTGGCTGGTCCCCACCCTGACCAGAGACTCACATATGAGAGCACATATGTTTCTGTCCTGTCCTTTCCCCTCCCAGTCTGACATCTCGTGCTTCAAAGAAGATGGGAAATAATTTCTGAGTATCTTCCTCAGAATCTTGCAGCTGTAGAGCTGCTGCTGCATGTGCACGGAGAGGTGTTTTTTTCAGAGGAAACGATGTATCGTTTCTATCAGCACAGGACAGATAACATCAACCCCATGTGTGGAGCATCTGCTTAAACTTGAGCAGCCCCCTATCAGCTCCGGCTGCTTTATTCCGTGTCCCAAAAGCCTTGATTCAACCGGCGGCTCCGGGAAGGCGCTCTAAGGAAGCTGTCTGGGATTCTTTTTATAGAGCAGCACGAGCCTCTTGCATGTGGACACCTTGCTGTTGTGACAGGCTGTCAGGAGATGCAGTTGAAAGCTCCTCGAAGCTGATGGTGCTGATGTGGTGTCAGAAGCAGTGCCAACACAACACCAAGCCTCTGGGCTGCAGGCGGCTCTAATGAGCTCCCCTGAGTGGTTATCAGGCTGATGGAGACCCCCCCCCCCCTCCCCCCACTCTTACTCAGAGCACCCAGCTTAATTGGTAGGAGAGAAGAAAAGACTTGAGAATTACAAGAGACAGTGTTCTGGTCAAAAGTGACCAAGAGGAGAAGAAAATGCAAACCCTCTCCATCCCTGTTGTTGTCACTGGTTCTGACTCAGGGAGGGGGGCACTATGTGCAGATGTTGAGGAGGACAACATGTGTGAAGTGGCTACAGTCTGGGTTGTTTTTAAAAGAAGAATGTGGTGAATATCTGCTGCTTTTCACTGAGTTTTGAGCCTACTTTTGGCTCCGAGTGTCAGGCCTGCACCTGAGCAGCTGGAGCCCGTTGGCTGGAAGAATGGCGCCCTCTGCTGGCCTGTTGGAGAATAGCTGGAAAACATGCAGAAATTATTCCTCAAAAATGTGAATGAATGAATGAATGAATGAATAATAATCTGAAACAAATGAAAGAAAGAAAAAATATCAAAACAAAAGAAAACGATTTAAAAAGAAACAAAATTATGAATAATAGTAATAAAAAAATCAAACTATTAAAAAGGAGTGGCCAATAGCTGTTAACATGGTTCTTTTTATTCATTTTGTTGTTTTAAATTGTATTTTATATTAAAAATCAATTAAAAAGTCCCCATTCTTCTCTTTGGTTAACTCCTTAATTCTTATCATCTTATTATCATTTAGTCACATAAATTCAGTGTGACTGTAAGAACCATGAAGTAAAACCTCCATCAGAACCAGAACCAGGAAAGAAAACCTGCTAGTCTCCATGACAGAAAAATCTCGTCACAGTCTTCTGACTCATAAAGGGTCCCCCCCATCCCACCCCCCCTTTGATTAATTTTTCTGTAATGGTTTCCAGATCAGATGACAGCAAGCTTCGTGATGACATGACAGATAAATAATGGCCAACATGGTGGCTCCAGGTTTCCGTATTTCAGCACATTCTGAAAAACATTTTCTTGTTTCACGCAAACTTTAACACATTTCAATTATGACATCATTTGTTGTCATTGTTTGTGTTTTCCTGGTCTTCTGCTTGTTCACTCTGAAGCAACAGCTGGTTGGTTTCTCTTCAGGTTTGCTGGTACAGCTGTTCTTGTTTTTAATCTTTATCTCTCTTTTCCTCTCCCAACTCTTCCTTCCTTTGCTCTCAAGTCTGATATATGAGTAATCCAGAAATAAATACATCAATTAAAAATGAAAAGAAATCAATTAATTACGCAGGGCTCCCGCGGCGCCTTAAGCTGTCTGCATGTACCTTAAAAAGTCCTTAAATTTTACAATTGTGGTCTTAAATTATCTTGCAATCCAACAGATTTCCATCACTTAGAAAAATGACAAAAACAAAAAAAAAAAAAAAAAAACACGTTTTTCCCAAACAATAAATCCTGACAGAGCCTTTATATTAGCCAATCAGGGAGATCAGGGCGTGTCTCTGCACAGTCGTCTCCGGTCAGCCTGAAGTTTGCGTAAACATCTTGTTTACCTTTTTGAAGAAAATTTCAAACTGGATAGACGTAGGTGAAGATGGCCAAACGTTGTTCAATCTATCTTTTTTTTTACATTATCTTTGTAAATGTGGAGGGTCTGTGTTTTTGCAAGTGTGGCCGTTAAATGGCTATAAATTCCTTCCAAGTGGTCTTAAAAAGGTCTTAAATGTAACTTGTTAAAACATGTAGGAACCCTGTCAGGGGCAGAGCTACGGGGGTGGCAGGGGTGTCCTCTGTCTGTCTTCGGGTGCTCGTGTCAGGTTTGTTTTGTACGTGACCATCTTCACAAACAGTTTCACGTTACGAGATGGTGTTGTTGATCCCTGTCGAGTCACAAGCTGCCCTGCTTTCAGAGGCTTATGCACAAAAGGTTACAAGCTGCTTTAGCCTCATTAGCATCATTACGCTATGACGTGGCCTCCAGCTATTGTTGTCTTTCTCAGCCTCCGGCCCCTCACTTCACTCTCCCTTTCTCTCTCGCTCTCTCGCTCTTTCTCTCTCAATATTTTTTTAAATTTTAATAAGCTTTATTGGCATGAATGTAGATTTACAATATTCCCAAAGCTTTTACAATTTTTGTGAATACAATTTTAAAAAAGGGAAAAAAAGATAAAGACCTAAATGGTCTGTTACCATTTTTTTTAACATGTAAACAATATGAATGTTATTCATACGAGTACAGTGGTGCTGAAGATTATTGATACCCTCCAAATAAAGGAGGGAAAAAAGCATTTGTCAGTGAAATAAGATGAAATTGACTAATAATAAATAAAAACATTTATGAAAGTCATAGCACTAAATTTGAATTGTGGTTCAAAGAAATGTTAAAACAAACGTGGCAAAAAATAAAACAAGTAAACAAGCATAATGGGGCTCTGAAGCTAAAATGTTGTTGAGCAACACTTTGGGACAATCTCTGGAATCAGGTGTTTTCTGTAACGTTCATAAAGACTTCTGCACCTGTTGGCAGGTATGCTGGTCCACATTTCACAGGAAAGGTGCTCTAATGGGCCAGTTTGGGTTTTTTTTTTTTTTTTACTCGTTTGTTTAAGTTGTTATTTCTAACTTCAATTGAAAAGCTATATTTTATTTCACTAAATTATAATTTTGCAAATTTTTATTTAGTATTTGTTTCTTTGGTTTCTCGTTATTTGAATTATTATTGTGAATTTAGCCTTTTCTTTAATTGGAGGGTGTGAATAATTTCAGCTGCTGGTTCTGACTCTGAGAGCAGATAAAAGACCAGATCCAGACGACCTGGGGGGTCGACTTGGTTCACACTGGGTCAAGAGGTCATTGATGTATTTTGGGCCTGAACCATTCAGAACTTTATAGACCAGCAACAGAACTTTAAGTCCGTCCTCTGGAATCCTGGAAATGAGGAAAAAGAGGAAACATGGAAATAATTTCTGTTGTGTTTGTTTCAATGCCTGAAAGCCGAGATGGAGAGATGATATGCAGATGAGGAACGATTCACTGCTGATCTGGTGGTGTTTCTACAAAGTTCTGTTAGTGATAAGTTCTGGTTCTGGTTCTGGTTCTGGTTCTGGTTGGTGTTTATGCTTCTATCTATTCATTCATTCATTTACATATTTTAAGCCTCATAATCTGACAACTGAGGCTGAACTGGAACATGATGTCCGGATGCTGACTGGGATTAAAGGTTCTGGATGCTGACTGGGATTAAAGGTTCTGGATGCTGACTGGGATTAAAGACTCTGGATGCTGACTGGGATTAAAGGTTCTGATGCTGACTGGAATTAAAGGTTCTTGATGCTGACTGGGATTAAAGGTTCTTGATGCTGACTGGGATTAAAGGTTCTGATGCTGACTGGGATTAAAGGTTCTGGATGCTGACTGGGATTAAAGGTTCTGGATGCTGACTGGGATTAAAGGTTCTGATGCTGACTGGGATTAAAGGTTCTTGATGCTGACTGGGATTAAAGGTTCTGGATGCTGACTGGGATTAAAGGTTCTGGATGCTGACTGGGATTAAAGGTTCTGGATGCTGACTGGGATTTAAGGTTCTGGATGTTGACAAGAATTAAAAGTTCTGGATGCTGACTGGGATTAAAGGTTCTGATGCTGACTGGGATTAAAGGTTCTGGATGCTGACTGGGATTACAGGTTCTGGATGCTGACTGGGATTAAAGGTTCTGGATGCTGACTGGGATTAAAGGTTCTGGATGCTGACTGGGATTAAAGGTTCTGGATGCTGACTGGGATTAAAGGTTCTGATGCTGACTGGGATTAAAGGTTCTAATGCTGACTGGGATTAAAGGTTCTTGATGCTGACTGGGATTAAAGGTTCTGGATGCTGACTGGGATTAAAGGTTCTGGATGCTGACTGGGATTAAAGGTTCTGGATGCTGACTGGGATTAAAGGTTCTGATGCTGACTGGGATTAAAGGTTCTGATCCTGACTGGGATTAAAGGTTCTGATGCTGACTGGGATTAAAGGTTCTTGATGCTGACTGGGATTGCGGGTTCTGCGGGCTGGTTTTGATAGAAACCATTTTACTAAAACCACCTGCTCTACAGATGCAGATCTTTCTCATTCTGCCATGTGTAGAGCGTTTGCAGCTCTGCAGGTTTTGCACGTTTATTTTTACCAGAAAAACTAAATGAGATCAACAGGTTTACCACAGTTTCATCTGAGAGGGAAATCCTTTCTATCAGGCTTTTTGAAACACCAGGAAGCACAAAAGGTGATTTCTGATTGGATTTCTAGAATCTGATTATGTTGCCTAACCCGGTAGTAAAAGATGTGGTGTTTTGGTGAGAACGGTGTGACCCGCCATCGAGGCGTCGCCACCTGTTTGCAGGAAACAAACCTCTGAGCGTGAAGGGAGCCGGGGTTGGTCAGCCCGGATCGGAGGACAGACGATCCGTTATGCAGCATGCAGAAGAGAAAGCTTTAGACTCGGAGGTATTTTTATATCCAAATCAGAACTTGAGCTAAACGGGGACGCCACCTGTCAGAGGGAAATCCCATTACCGGTAATCCCGTAGGCTCAGGGTAAGAGCCCAGCAGCTCGTCCCGGCTGTCTCTCCATCTCTGCTCGTCCCTCCTGGCATCGTCCACCGTCTTGCTGCTGCAGCGGTCGTCGTGGCGACAGTGTTGTTAGTGGCAGTGTTGGAAGGGGGCACGACCCCTGGCAAACTTCCTCCCCGGTGGATAGAGGCTCACCCAGGATATTAATGCTGCTCCATGCCAGCCGGGGTGTGCAGTCGCGACAGTGAGTCTTCATTTTCTGGCTTCCTGCTTTGTGTTTCTGTCCTCCGTCGGTCGGAGGCTGCTCGCTCTTTTATTCTGCCATCACAAACTTGTCTGCATGCTAACGCGATGCTGCCGCGGCAGCCAGTCTGAGTCCGATACAGGAACCGGGCCCAGTATAACTGATGCACGATATTGGAATTTTGGACGATATTCCATATGCCGATATTTTAGAACTCATGTGGCCGATAACCAATATCGATACTGATATCAAAGCTGAAAAATAAATTATGTAATATTCATTCCTTGTGCAAAATTAGAAAAATACCTCAACTTGTGTCATATAACAAGTCAAACTTAATGACAGCTCAAACAAAATTAATAGGATATGTGCGTTATATCCTAGAACCACCTGGATTTTATTCTTCCTGAGGGGGGAAAAAACAAAAACAATACCCCAAAACGAGGGATATTTGGATATTTACACAAATGACTGTGTATAAACTTTGTCTTTAGAAGAAACTGTCTTTAGAAGTTGTAAAGTCCGTAAAAATGACATTTTTGTGGTTTAGAAACCACAAAAACTTTAGAAACAGCGGCCTTATTGTTTAAATATATGTTAAATTTCAGTGGGGTGGCCGATGTCCGATACTCAAGTTTAAGGCCGATATACGCCGATATCGATAGGGGGCTGATTATATCGTGCATCCCTATCCAGTATTCATCTAAGCTCAGTGATTTTGTCTAAAAATGATCTAAATATCAGGACAAAACACTGAACAGAAGGCTCTGAGCTGCCAGTCCACCAAGATGAAAGATGTCCTGAAATAAGAAATGCTGATCTTTCAGTAAACAGATTAACTTTGGAGTGAAATGTAAATAAATGAATAGATAAACTCATGTAATTAAGTTTAATAAGGGTTTCCAACAAGCTGCTCACTGAAGTACATTGAAAAGCGTATCCATGATTTACTGAAAAATCAAGGCAACTATTTGCTTACAATCTAGATACATTGATGTATCGATCCTTTATCGATGCAAAATCCTAAAATCAGCCAAAAATTTATATCACACCCACTTTTATTTTGAAAATTATTTTATTTTGAAGTTCCTCTGGCATGTTTTCAGCCTGAGTAGGTATTCTCATGTTGAAGATTTTTAAAAATCCATGTACAGTATACAGTAGTTGTGTTGTGGACAGATATGACAGAGAGATTGTATGTTTCCAAGTAGGAGTTTACAGTTATATAAAAAAAAAAATAAATAAAAAACCTTGTTCATTACTTTTTAAATTGTTTCACATTGATTGAACGAATTGAACGAATCAGTTGTTTTGAATGGCTCTTTTAAACGAACGATGAGAATTGAAATCTCTTTTGGGAGCAATTCTAGTCTGATGTCCAACACGGTTCATTCACGTGAACGCATCCATGCGCAGAAAGAAAGAAAACTCACATATACATGAGTTTCAAAACGTTTACTAAAATTTGCAATGATGTGGCTAAGATTTATTCTGTTTTTATTTGTATTTTTCTTTCGTTACTGTATCTTTTGTGTATTTTTTTGTTTAAAAAAAGCTAAATATTAGGCCTATATTTTATATAAATACTTACAGAATTTATCCTCAGAATTATTCATACCCTCCAAATAAAGCAGGAAAAAAAGTTGAAATTCAAAAAAGTAATAAAAAATAAAAAAATATGTGAAAATCATGACATTGATTTTAAATATGTGGTTCAACAGAAATATTAAAAACAAACACACAAAAAATAAAACAAGTAAACAACCATGATGGGGCTCCAAAGCTAAAATTTCATTGAGCAACACTTTGAGACGATCAGTGCAATCAGGTGTTTTCTCTAACGTTCAAAAAGACTTTTACACCTGTTCAAAGGTATCTCGGTCTACTGTTTGTGGGAAAGTTTTGTTTGCTTTGCTTTTTAAAAAATTATTATTTTCAACCACAATTTAAAAGCAATATATTATTTCTCTGAAATATAATTTTGTGAATTTTTATTTATTATTAATTTCTTTAATTTGATTTACTATTGTGAATTTTGTATTTTCTTCAATTGGAGGGTATGAATAATTTTGAGGATGACTGTATATTTTTTAGGGATGTCCCAATACCACTTTTTCACTTCCGATACGAAACCGATATTGCAGCCTTCAGTATTGTCCGATACCGATATCAATGCGATATCGGCATGAATTATTAATACTTTTACTTGTATGTAATTTGGAATGTGAGAAAAGACTTGATCAAGTGATTGCATTCGGCTGCAACGTCTTTATCAGATTTTAAAGAAAAATCCTGCGACACGGCCGACATCTTCCAGCTCCTTTCAACTTTGCAAGCACACGCTGTCATGGTAACGTGAGCTCTGCATGCTGGATCCGGGCGCTGCTGGACAGAACGGCTGGAGCAGAATGAGTGGAATGGACCGATCATATCGGAGAACCAACATCAGAGATTTTTGATGGAGTCCGATATCATCCGATACTGGATTTTTGCTCAATATCGGACCTATTTCCGATATCGATATCGGATTGGGACATCCCTAATGTTTTTTCATCGGTATCTATTCTGATATAGTGATTTTTTTTGTTGTTTTTTTTATTGTGCAAAAAGAAAATATCGTGAAATGGACATAGAGACCAACTGAACGACAACATTGGTGGTTTTACGTGTGTGTGTCTTTGAAATTATATCCACCTTATTCCTGAGTTAGCACATGTAGAAACGATTGAGTGTTTTGTTAAATTTTGTTTCGGTTTATTTGTAATAATGCATTAACTTCTGTTTTTTATCATTACAAAACAAGCAGTTTGTGTACTCCTTTTGTACTCCTTACACCTCAAACTAATACTTCTACATTCATTTTGTCAACATTATTGGATTTTTTGGAATCCATAGCATTTGGAATTATATTTGTATCATTATTACTTCAATAATTCTTTGCAGAAAATATTATTTTCATAATAATGATTTCTTTATGTCCCCCTCATATTGTGACTTATACAAAAACTTATACTCCTGCATTCATTTAATCAACATCATCGGATACCTTGACCATGAAAACACAGCAATAGCATCTGGAATCATGCTTGTATCACTATTACTTCAATAGTTATTTCCAAAAATCCATATTTCCACAATGGCAGTTTTCTTCTGGATCTAGCGCCGCTGCTATTGAAGATGTGTCAGTTCTGTTGACATACTCCCGATTCAGCAGTCTTGGCTATAATTTGGTGTTAGTTACATGTCTGTATCTTCATTTGTTACCTTTCAGCATTAGAAATTCCAATGACTCCCTTATTTTTGTGTGTTCAGGATCATAGTATCCTGAATTTTCTCTGGATCCGGATCAGCTTTGGAAACATAATGGAACTCATTGAGATCCTTTCTTGTAATTTTTTACCAAACATTCGGGCCATTTGTATGGAGTTATATGGAAAAAATTCAAAAATTTGGCCGATCTCACAATGATAAAGAATCCTGCAAAAAATTCCTGGATCCAGAAGGAGATCCGGATCACCACCAAATTTTAATGCGTTTGTCTTGCTGTGACACGCAGCAGGGGAAATTTAAGGTCAGTCTGTCCAGAACTTTTTCCGTAAAGTTGCTGACAGACAAACAAACCAACGCTACCAAAAACATAACCTCCTAAAAACTAAGAACGAGCCAGTCTTCAAACGGTTCTTTCAAAGGAACGGCTCCTCAAGATCGGGCTCCCATCAAAGAGCCACAAAGCCCATCTCTATCTACCAGATTTGAAGAATTTCAAACCTCTACTTTTAAGTTCAAACAACTTCAGTTTTCAGTTTCCTTCACTTTTATTCTGTGTAGAATCAAGTAAAGCTTTTTAATTCCTTCATTTCCAGATGGAATCATGGAAGATGAGGCTTTTAAGATTTCAGTGATTGTGTCGGCAGGCGTCATCCTGCTAAGGTGGATTCAGGATTCCGCTTTTATCTACGCTGAAGGGATCACATATACTAAACTCACGGTGCAGAATGGAGGGGAGCCACAAAGCATGATGGGACGAATCCACCCAAGGACCAGTTACACAGCTCTCACAGAAATACTTGAAATATACACAGATTACAGATTTGATTGAAGTCTGAACAGTTATTTAACTCATTGACTGCCAGACCTTTTCCGAGCAGAGAGCTCCATATTGCCAGGATTTTTAAGCATTTTCACTGATTTTTGGAGATCCACAGAATATTGTGTACTATGCCAATACAAACACTGAATGTACCAAAGGAAAGCTTAGACTCTCTTCTTTTATCAGAAAAAAAAACATTTGTTTCTAGCTTTTTCCATTCTTTAGTAATCTGCAGTAGAACATGGCTTTGTTGCAGCGAAAATGCCTGTTTCTGACCAAAAAGCTGAGAAAACGAGCTTTAAATGCTGCAATGCGCTTCAAGTGGAAAAGTGTCTTTGATGCCAATATTTTTTTACTTTAGTAACACCTTCATCATCTGAACAGCTGTTTACTTCTATGAAACAGCAAATACAGCACTGAGAAAAAGAGTTTTGGAGGCAAAATAACTGTCCACTAGCTAAATATGCCACAAGAAGTTTGTTATACAACATAACATTTGGCAGAAACGTGTCCCTCCATTCCCCCTCCCTCCTTCTATTCAGCCGCCGCAGCTTAGGCGCACAAGCACAACTTTTGGCGACTGAAAATTGAATAAAATTGAATTGAATTAAATTGAACTGAATTGCTGCTTCAGGTGCCTGCAGGGGACAAGAATTATTCCCTGATATTAACATCACACAAAACTTGTTTTCTTTTTGTTTTTCACATGAAAACTTGTGGCATCAAAGCGACTGCTTTGTAACTTCATTTCTTCAAGTTGACTGTGTTCACCATCTCTCCACATCCGGTGGTGTTCTTCATCTTCACTCAGGTTTTCAGCGTTAGTATGTGTGAGTCATCATCTAACTCGGGGTGCTGAGATCTCATTACCAGCTTTAATCTGGACTAAATGATGTTTGCTCCGGATGCTTCCTGGAACTGGTGGTACACGAGTTCCCAGCCAGCCGACAGCTCAGGAAAATGTCGACCTCATGGTGGCACCAGAGGAAAATACTTGGGCCTGGTTTGGACCTTGGATGTGTGCAGAGACATGAGCAGCAGTGGGTCCTGTGGGTGTCGTTAGGGTCCAACGGGAAGCTTTAAAAAGCCTTTTTCTTCTGAATTAATTACATCATTTTATATAAATGATGGATTCTCTATTTGTTTAGTTTTTCCTTCTCTGTTCTAATGAGGGAGAACATCCACGGTGAGGATCTGGTATCTGCTGGAGGCAGGACCAGAATTTCAGACTTTCTACACTGTAAAAATGAGCATGTTGGATTTATTGATTTCAAAAGTGGACATTGGTGGCACATGGATGGTTTGCTTTGGCAGCAACTTTAAGAAATCGAGTTAAATTCACACGTTATTTATATTCAATAAACCAGTGTTTTTCATGGTAATTCAGCATAATTGAAGCATGTTTTGATTTAGTAATTTGAGTTCTTCGAACATTTAAACCTTCACAATTTTACCCCTTTATTCCAAAACTATCCAGTAACTTTTACTCCTACATTATTTCCTTATGAATATTATTTTAATATTATATGGTCCGCCAAATACATATGTACTATAATATTTATAACCAACAGATGAAGTATCATGGAGAATATAACTAGAATTTCCCATTTCAGAAGTCAGTCCTGACCTGGGTTGCACTTTCTCAGCAGCTATGATTAGTACATGTCAAAACAGGAAGCCGGGGAGGGACTCATGCAAGGCATGATGGGAAATATATAAACAAGCTCATGTACCGGGAACCAATCACAGCAGCTGCTACAATATTAATTTCACAATTTAAAAAAAAATGTTTTCTATTTTCATATTATTGAATATTTATCTCATATATGTTTTATTCACATGTATTAATAGAAGTCCAGACTCAGAGGTAGCCGACCCTGACTGACTCACACCTCCACGACTTGTTCACCTTGTCAGTGATCCGGGTGCCACCTGGACTTGAGATGCTACTAATGTCCAAAGAACGGCTTCATGTGTCTCTTCAGTATCAGTTTGCTTGTTTGTTGTTGACATTTTCCTCCATATTTAATTGAAGTTTAGTGGCTGTTTTCGTTTGTTGTCCTCCTAACTCTGGCTTTAGTGTTATTTTTGCCGTAATGTTTTTTTTTATGCAGCATGTTATTTGCTCCGATGGAAAATCCATTTATTTAAAGGGACACTGTGTAATCGGGAGCAGCTCCCTCGTACTTTTCATGCTGCGTTCGCGTGAAACCGGGCAGACCGACGACAGCCGCTGCATGGAAAGTTATCACCAGCCTCCATGTGAAGACGTGGTTCGTCAGTTACAGTGACATCAGTCCACATCTGATTTGTTGTCATGGCGATGTCGTATTGTTTTCCCTGACCCATGTTTTACCGTCTTTCGCTCGGCTTCATTGATTAAAATGACATCTGGTTTGTTACCAACGGCCGTCTGCCCGACTGCACGTGAACCCAGCATCAGTGAGACGCTAGTCTCTCCCCACTGCAGCGCGGTGACTTTCAAAGGCATTACCTCGAACTGAGCTGAAAACTCTGGTGTGTCCGGTGAGTTTCTGTGTTTTCCTGCTGTCACGCTTCTGAACGCAAAAATCATGGCGATACGACATGGCAGCCTTCACCGAGCCGCCCCGCTCAATGTGTAAATGAATGATACGAACGGCAAATTTAGAACTTAGAGGAGCACTTCAGTTTGTTGATGGGAGTGATTAGTGATTAATGAAAAAACACTTTTGAACCAAATAATCAGTTTTTGTGAATAAAACACAGGAGAACTTACACAATATCCCTTTAAATACTCAACAATAATTAAAAGAACTTTGCTTTCCATTTATTGAAGTTTCACCCTTAAAATCTCTGATTGGCTTGTGGCTCACTTGCATATTTTCCATATTGGCCCTCGGAGGCAAAAAGTTTAGACACCCCTGCCATAGAAAATAAGTTGAGATACTTGAACAAACAGGCAGTTTACTTTTTCAGTGCATTATCGCCAACTATAATTTACCAGTAATAGTAAATTATTACTATTATTACTGGTTTTGGGCTAAATGTGGCGTATAACACAAGAAGAGCTCAGGCAGGGTTCGAACCCCATCCTTCCCAGTAGAGTCATGTGTAGCGGTTTTGGTACTCCTCGTCGCGTTGTGTGGTTGAACATATGAGGCAGACCTTCATCTTTGGCGATCTCGCCGTTTATTACCCAGCTGGACTGACCTGGCAGAGGTATTAACATTACAGTCAGTCCAGTACGTCTTGTCTCACACACAGACACGGCTGAAACCAGTAAAACGAAAAGAAAGTGCAGGTTAGCTAACACGTGTGGCCATTCTGTTAACAAATAAAAAGAGAAAACCACTGTCAACTACTTATAAAACAGGGCGTGCTCGACCATTTGGGAGCTATATGCTTTAGAAAAATATACTTAAACCACCTCTTAGTGTTAAAATTTGAATAATTAATATAAAACAATGACGGAGCATTCAGCTCATGCACCTACCAGGGAGACAGCAAGGTCCGACTGCTGCTCTCCCCCGGGGTGCACGACCCTAACTCACAGGGGTGCTGCATTTATTAACGTAGGACAAGCGTGTTGTGGTGAGTTCTAATGGCAAGTGGGATCAAATGAACCATTAACTCTGTTACACATGCACACTAACCAGTCAGCCAATTGAAATCTCCATGGCCATGTAGTAGGGCTGTGCAATTAATCAAAATTTAATCATGATTTCAATTTTATGTCAAACACTCTCCAAACTCATAAAATCAAGTTGAAACAATTATTATTATTTATTATTATTATTTTGCCATTTTTCTTGGCACAATTTCTAAAAGTAATTCTGAGGTAATTTGGCAGTTTGTTTGGTGTCATTAGCAAAAATGTTTGATTTGGAATGTTCTCGCATTGCACTAAAGCTCAACAAAGTTTATTTTGGGATGTTCTTTTTATATAGATAAGTTTTTTTTTCTCAAATATAGAGAAATTGCACGACAGCTGGATACATTGTTTATTTTGGATAATTTCAATACAGCTGTAAGGAACATATTTATAGCCTATGTTTATTTTCAGTGCTAGAAACCTTAGAGAGAATGCTAAATTAATGCATCGGCAACTAGAAAATAATCGTTTGCATAATCGTAATTTCAATATTGGCCACAGATTAGCCGAGGTGGCAGCAGAGAATATTCCAGGTTGGGTTTTTGTGAGGCAGCAGGCGGACAGAAACCATCTTTCCTGCAACTATTTCTTTTTCCTGACTAGCGGAACGGCATCGTTCAGAGAAAAGTGGAGAAAAAAAACATATTCCCACACAGATAAGTGGTTTTGGTTTATCAGCTGCTGTCTCAGCCACGTTTTCACCGGCCAGCTGAGAACCGGTGGGCTAACCCCCCCCCAGCAGACTCCCGGGTGTCGCTGCTGTGTCATTCTCCGGGTGCAACGTTGACCTTGCAGGGCTGCCAGCAGGCGGCAAGGACTCGCCGGTCTGCATCAGGCAGGACTCCGCTGAGAGAGGGAGGGAGGGGGGTTAACAGACGGAGGGAGAGAGAGAGAGAGGGAGAGAGAGGGAGGGAGGAGGGGCTCAGTCATGTGGAGAGTGACAGAGTTGCAGGGGTGGAAGGGGTGTCCAGAGTCCGGGAGGCAAGGGCCGAGCTGGAGGATGGTCCTTCGCTGCCGTCCCACCTCCATCGACTGCGATCCGGTCCGCTCGCCGTCTCTCTCCACCGGTAGGGTCGCCCCCCCCTCCCTTCATGCTTCCCTCCATCCTTTCATCTGTTTTCTGTCTCTGTGAGAGAACTTTTCCTTCTGGTGTGAGAGGCAGCAGGACGGAGAGGAGTGGATGTTGACTTGTCTGACCGGGGCAGGTGTCTGGCAGAGAGGACTGCAGCAGCTGCTCTGGCTTTACCCCCCCCATCCCACGTCTCTAACCATCCTCCACCCCCTCCCCATCCATCTCTATCCTGTAGTCTGATGTCATGACAGCTGATGTTTGTGCCCACAGCTCGCCACAAACATCAGCGACGCTTCAACTTCTGAGACAGTCTGAGTGTTGTTGTTGTTGTTGTTGTCCTTCCAGTCCGTCCTCGTCCTGCTGCGTCCTTCCAGCAGGACATGGAGGCTAACTGTTGTTTTATTGTTGTTTTTCTGCTGCATCCTGGTTCCTCTTCTGCTGAGCTCGGAGCAGCTGTGTGATGAATCACTATTGATCCTTTAAACAGACCCAAGAATAGTTCATTACATCAGGCTTCTCTGTGCTGACCCAGACGGCATCCAGCTCCGTGCCATGCTCCCCATTACTGCAAATGAAATGGGAAGGGGGGGGGTCACTTCTCTTTCTCGCAGCGTTCCCGTCTTAATACAGTTTAATACGTTTTAGGAAAGCTCACATTAATTCATCAATAATGAGTTTGGGGTTCTGGCCCCCAGCGCAGGATTAGCTGTGACTTGTGTGATCTTAGTGGAAATAATTCCATCTCCAAGGCCAAGGCATTTTTCTGCTTCTTGGTTTCTATCCTGGGGGGCAGGATTTTCAGGTTGGGTAGATTATGCAGCATTAAGCCGCCTGGTATCAGATAATTCTACGACTCTGACATTATGAATTAAAATGGGTCTGATGTTGTTTTCAGGCTCACCAGAACCCACGTGAATCCAGCTTTCTAAGAGTTTCGGTCCAGTTTATCACCACGTTCACAAAGAAGAACTCGTCTTTCCTTTGCCCAACATTTCTGTTGCTCATCTGCTAAAAAAAAAAAAAAAAACTAACTGGTGAAGCCAGAAGTGGGCTGAGCAAATAATGCATCCAATTCCCTCCAGGAGGCGGCTTTTCCACCAGAGAGGTGCGCTGGAGTGTTTAGTCTGTTTTAATGTAAAATACATCAGTGTTGAATAAATCATGAATGCATCAGAGAAGTTTTTAGGAAGAAGTTTCAAAACAGGGGAGAGGGATTCAGGAAGCTGTGACGAGCTTCTGCCGGCTTATCCTGAACTGCAGCTGGGTTCGGACTCTCTGCTGGACTATCTCTGATTCCAGTTTGATAAAGAACTCCAGAATCCAAGACACTGAGTCACCAGCTCTGCAGTTTGATGTTTTTCTCATCTTTAGGTTTTAGTCTCCCTCCTCTTTTATGAAAATGTGGATTTCACGCATCCAGATGGCTGTTTTGACGTCTTCACACATGGTTTACTCATCACAGCTGGATATCGGCTGACTTTGTGGAAAAAGCGAGGCAGCTTTACAGTTTCAGTTCATCTGTTCAATAGAAACAGGACACTCCAGGTCTGGCTCAGACTTCAGGTTTTCCAGGACTCTCCAGGTCTGGCTCAGACTTCAGGTTTTGTAGTAGTTTGTTCCAGATATCAGGAGCAGAGAAACCATCTCAGGATGGAAAGCATACTGAACTCAGATGGTTTTATAGTCTTGATGGTTCAAATGGCAGCAGCAGGTCAGATCTATATTCTGGACCAGAGCCAGTGTAGAGATGTGAGAACTATTCTGGACTTTGTGAGGACACCAGCAGCTGTGTTCTGGATCAGTGGCAGGTGTTTCTGTGAATTTTTTTTTTTTCTTTTTTTTAGAAAGACCTTGAAAACCTGCATTATAGTAGTCAAGACTACTGATGATGAAAATAGATGTTTGTTTATGCTGAGTCATCAGTCCTCTTCTTCTAGACCCAATCTTCAGGTGGCTTTAATATAGTTGTTGAAATTTAGCTCAGAGTCAAAAATTACGCAAAAATTTCTGGATTGATCTGTTAGTTTTAACATTGCTGATTGGAGCCGAAGACAAAATTTTGGATGCTCATCTTTGGTTCCAAACACAATAATTTTAGATTATCTTTATTTATCTGATGAAACTCCTGAAACTTCCATGTATTCATTTGAACAAGATACTAACTAAATCTTTGTTTGGGATTAGAGTCTCCCTGTGAGGCAGTTATATAGATTGGAGTGTCAGCAGCATAGTTATGACCAGATATTTGGTTTATATCCATGATCTGAGTGGGGGCATGTAGATGCTGAACGGTGGGGGACGCAACACAAAATCTGGGGGGAACTACACATTTAAATGCTGAATGGTGGAGAATGCAACACAAAGCCTTGGGGAACTCTCCATGTAGATGCTGAACAATAGGGGACCCAATACGTAGCTTTTGGGAACTCCATATGTAGATGCTGAACAATAGGGGACCCAACACAAAGCCTTGGGGAACCCCACATGTAGATGCTGAACAATAGGGGACCCAATACGTAGCTTTTGGGAACTCCATATGTAGATGCTGAACAATAGGGGACCCAACACAAAGCCTTGGGGAACCCCACATGTAGATGCTGAACAATAGGGGACCCAACACAGAGCCTTGGGGAACTTCACATGTAGATGCTGAACAATAGAGGGCCCAACATGGAACCTTGGGGAACTCCAGTAGATGCTGAATGGTAAGGAGCCCAACATGGAGCCTTGAGGAACTCCACATGTTGAAGCTGAACTTTAGATCTATAGTTACCTACCAATAGGAAATAGTTCCTGTCTTTCAGGTCAGATTCAATCTAGTTCAGGCCTACCCCACAGTCAGTGGCCCAGTTTTCCCAGTTGGTCTAATAAGATGTTCTGGTTGAGTGAGATTTAACAGAACCAGAAATAAGTTTATCCAACAATCACAGAGTCTCAGTCATCTCCATGGAAACCAGCAGGACCTTCTTGATTCATGTCAAACAAAGGCAAAGTCATAGTAGAACACATGAGCAGAGTTTTTAAGAGCTGGAATAAAAACAACAAAAGTGAGAGCTGATTTCTGATTGGCTGCAGCTGCCAGAGTTTCTGTCCCACAGTGATGAGACAGACATCTTTGTAATCAGCAGAATCTCTGCTTTCATATAACACCTCGTTTGTGTGGAGAAATGATTAGTAGCTCTAAAGAGGACAGTACTGTTCTCATACTTTTCTTACATCCCCATATGATGAGGTTTGAACAGTGTTTGGTTTGGATGCCGATGCTTGGTAGAGTCTTTTAGCTGACTTTTTCCCGTCATGTTGCTATTCTACATGTTAGCATTGATGCTTCCTGGTGTCTGTAGACATCTGCTGAACCATGTACAAGGAGGTTAGTCAAGAAGAGGTTGAATCAAGAAGCAGCTCCAGTACAGGAACTCCACTGGTTGTGTTGTTCCCCTGAAATACACAACTCACAAAAAGTTAGGGATATTTGGTTTGGCCACCATTGTTGTTAGCTTTTCTTTCAAAAAGTTGTTTGAGATGGAGGAATTACCACATCATAATTCCAGTTAAATGTCCAACATTCATGATATAATATCAATAAGGTGTGAACATTTGACATTTTCCTTAAATTACAACCAAAAGTTTAACATCCCTAACTTTTTTTGAGTAGTGTAAGTTAATTTTGGTCCAAAGCTGTTGCTGGTTATAAAAGATGGAATCCCTAAATATAAAGTGTGATGGAAAATGTTGGGATTGACTCTGGGATGTTGGAAGTGGCTAGTTCTGCATAAAGACTGTTAGTTTCTAATCTTTACAGATGGTGTTTTTCTGTAGACATTCTGTCATTCAGTCAGAAGTGCCCTGTTCTCATGACTCTGGCTCTTGTGTCTTGTTTTCTACTAAAACTGAAGAGGAGATTGGTATGATGGCTGTGTCTTAGATGTGATGTAACTGACTGAAATCCGTTTAACTGATTTATTAATTTACTGTAAAACTAAAAGAATCTTAAAAATGCTCTGAAAATAATCAGTGCCATTTTCATATGTCCATTCCAACTTCCTACATACCAGAGGTTTGCGTGGCTAGCATTCATGCTAAGTTAGCTGTCACGCTACCTTCCATCGCACAGGAAGTTAGCGTGACCGTTCAGTTGGTGTGGGTGTCGTGTGTCAAATGCCTGGTGATTAGATATATGGCTAAGCCCAGGAATTCGTGTGTCCACCATGACAAAGCCACTAATTGGCT
This sequence comes from Atherinomorus stipes, assembly GCA_023101725.1. Taxonomy (NCBI): domain Eukaryota; kingdom Metazoa; phylum Chordata; class Actinopteri; order Atheriniformes; family Atherinidae; genus Atherinomorus; species Atherinomorus stipes. The sequence goes on along the minus strand of JALJCO010004013.1, from coordinate 265,942 downwards.
TTTTGGTTGTCATTGTTTTGCTGCCATTCTAATGCATCACATGCCACTACCACAAAGTGAGATTGGGTTTATTTCTGCCTGTGTGTGATGCAGATTACAGGCTATTTATGTTCGTCCAGAGTCGGTCCAGAGTATGCTGAGAGGCCGTAACATGTGGCAGCAAAAAGCTGCAGGGGATTAGTCTGCTGGTGGTCGCTCCATCTCGTCCAGCTATTACCAAAATGAATGTCAGCAGACATAACAGGCGTGGAGATGAGGGACATGATGCATAATGTTGTGTCATAGTGTTTTAGATTCATTAAAGTTGTAGTTAGTCATGAGCTATGACTGCAAGTCTGCATGTTCTTACAGGTTTTATCTGCAGCAAGACTTCCAAATACTCGGATCATAAAGGCTGCGGCTTTCTGGGGAATGAAATCAGACTTTTACATTCATAACTTTTAGAGCGAAGCAGGAGCACCGATGTAGGTCCAATCCCAATGTTCCCCCTACTTTCAACCACTAGCCATTACTCACTACCACTATACCCTTGAATTGAAGCCACAAGGGGTAGGGCTTTGTATTCTTCCCTAGGAATTGCCTTCGCATGCTTTTCATCAGTATTTTAATTTAGCTAGCGTGGCTAGTCTGGCTAACAATACGAACAACTGTGTAATATGTACATATGTACATTTGTGAGTTTTCTTCTCCAAGTCCTGTTGCTGCTGTTGTTCCCTTTTCTCTGGCCCTTCCTCAGCAAGTCAGCATCTGGCGTCCCTCAATCTGAAGGGCCAGATTCATACCCCCTACACCTCGTTATGTCCACTACCCCTACATGCAAAGAGGGATTGGGACAACACTACCGTCACAGGAACGTGCAAAATTTAGGGGGTAGGGCTAAAAAGTAGGGCTAGTGGGTGTATTGGGACGCATCCTTAATCTCCCACAGGAGTAAACTATCCAGCAGTGAGGATGATGTGATCTAACAGGAACAAGTATAGAAGACAGTCATCTTTAACCAATATGTGAAATTTTCCATTAATAATGATGGATCTTCTCTGAGGTCCTGCTCACCCCTTTAAAAAGCTGCAAAATGGTTCAGTCCACACCTGCACCACTTATGCCGCCTATGCGTGATTGGACAGCCAGGGGAAAAGCAGCCAGGGAAGATTCACATCTTTTACCAAGGAGGAAATCAGGCTACCAAAAAGAAAAGAAAGAAAGGAGAGAAAGAGGAAATGAAGAGTGGAGAAGCAGCTGTTTCCTGAGTGGTGATCAGTTCCTGATCTTAGACAGTCTGAGCTGACATCAGCAGCATGTTCAGATTCATTTAGAGGCAACAGATTCATTATTATCAGAAACTTATCAGTTATGATGCTAAACCCCTGTCATCAGGTTTCACAGACATCCGCGACGCGTTCAGTCTTTTCCCAGTTATGAGTCATATTTATTATCAGTAGGTTCTTGGTAAACGCAGGATTGTAGTTTTGTCATCATGTCTGAATAACTGACTGCAAAAGAAACTATTTGTTCTTTAGCAAGGGCTGTCTTATAATCAGGGGTGCACACATCCAGTCCTCAAGAGCCAAAATCCTGCACCCGTTGGAGCCCCCACTTCTCCAACACACCTGAATCAAATGAATGGCTCATTACATGGCCTCTGCAGAACCAAATGAAAAGATCGTGAGGTAATTCAGCTCTCCAAAGGCTGCAGGATAGTAGCTCTTGAAGACTGGATGCATGCATCCCTGTTTATATTTATTGTTTAATTAATTAATTCAGTGCACACATTTTACATGAATTAATCCCAAGGTGTTTTGCTTTTGGGTTTTTTTGTATTTTTGTATTTTGGAATCAAGAATATGTCAAATGTGCAATAATTTTCAAATTCAACTTGTTTTTGTACCTGCTCAGTTTTTGTTTTATGTCTAAAAAGATTCATGTTTCACCCGTTTACCAGCTTACACATGCAGATGTGTTTATGTGCAGATGCATGTAACACAGACATGAATACGTCGTGTTTCTGAGCCTCTGATTGGCATCTTCCAGTGGGATGGGTTTAAATAAACACACATAGCGCCTCTATGTTTTTATTCACACAAACTGAATGGAGCCTTCATGAAGCCAGACTTTTCCCAAAGTCCTGCCAAGGAAAATGGAGACTGAAGGGCGCACTTTTCACTCCACACTGGTGGAAAATCTCACTCGCTCTTTTTCAGGGTCAAGCGTGTGTTTTTTATTCGCGTTCAATTAGAAGAACAAGCTCTGTCAAAGCCAGTCTTTCAGGATCTGTGTGCATGAGTTGAGGTGCCTTGCTGGCAAATAGAGGATTAAGGTCCTGACCGTGAACTGCAGCATCCTCGCCTCAAATTGGCCTCTTTTCACACGTTTTCTCTAATCTCCTGCAGCTGGTTTACCTTTGTCTAACTGTAAGTTACAAATTAAAGTATGCAACTGTGGAAGATCATTTCCACCCCTTGTAATTAGAAATATGAACAAAGTATCTCATAATTATTAGTCATTATTACAAGATAAAAAGACATAAATATGAAGTAAATTTAATCTTATACTTTAATCTCACAATGACTTTTTGTCTCATCATTTTGATTTTAAATCTAATAATTGAAATACCTTGTAATGTTTTTATTTTCCAAGTGGCGGAAATGAGCTCCCATCAGAGATGTGGAGCAAGTGGTGTTAAAGAACAAAAGTAGCCATTTCTCCTTTTTTTCCCCATCGGTGGCGAAGCATTTGTATCCAGATGGCAGGTGATGATAGTGACTTGGCTGCTGAAACTTCCACATGTCTGCAGAAGGTGCAGATGACAGAGGAAGCACCGCTCAACATGTTGAAAGAAATGCTGATTGTAGCTGTTTGTTTCACATTTTTCTCTCAGATCAGACACATACTGTAGTTAATTCTCAGAGAAGGCTGCGCTTAGATGGACAAATCATGATGTACAGTATGCTGGACACCAATTCGTGTGTTGCATTTTGACCAGGTCGTCCTAAAAATTGCAGAAAGAAACAGTTTAAGGATCACTCAGCTTCAGAGTGTAAAGCTCTTTTCAGTCTCATCATGAACACTGAGATTTTCACACTTTTAAAACTCCTGGATCAAAAATAAACCATAACCACTGCTGGGTTAAAAAGGGACCAATTCCGAAAATTGGGTTATTTTTTTTCACCCAACTTTTGGGTTGAATATTTGACCTAGAAGTTGGGTAAACCTTCCTTGTGGTCCACATGTTATGGTCGCGTGACTGAGTTTCAGCAGCCGCACTTAGATTTAGGGCAGGGTTACACTTGGCACCATTGGTTTAATTGAGGTGTCATAAGTCTCGTACAAACAGCGCTACTATGTCACCACGTTATGTGGCCACATTTGCGTGGGGTACAGCGCCTTCACTCCAGTTTAGTGGGTGGCGCTTATAGTCATTTGTGTTGTTTGACGTCCACCCAAACATGCTGATGATGCTTTTGTACCTTCACAGTTTTCCGACAACTGCCTGATGGCGAGCTTGTGCAGCTGCTGAGCTAAAGACTGCAACAAGAGCTGCTTATCATGCTTTTGAAGACATGTTTCTCCTCTTTTTCGCATTTTCGAGTGGGAACAGAGCTTCTATGTAAGCATCATTACATCTTCATCACCCGGGTGAATAACGCAATTGTTCCGAACCAAGCAACCTTTGTAGACCACCTCCGGAGATACGTAGGTCTGGGCGCCATGCCTCGCCCATCAGTCACACTGAAGTTTTAACATGAAGCACGTTACCCTTCGCTATTTGTATGGTGCCGTGTGGCCGGCCCCTTAGTGAGGGCTGTAAGTCAAGGCCACATCTGGGCCGTACTTGGGCCAAACATTTTTTGATTTGATTTGATTGTTTTTTTTATATGTTTTACTGTTCTGATCCCCAAGGGGAAATTAGGACTGCATTTCACCCATCTCTGTACTGTATAGCCCCTTTCAGACTTGCACTGGAAAGCGGTAATATTGCAGATTCTGTCCTTTATAACGTCTGCATTCAGACATGCGATCCGCTCTTTTACTCTGGAGATGTAGCGGACATGTACCGGCTGGACTCCATGTCATGAGAGCGGAAATGTTGCGGCACGTCGTTTTGGCTGAATGCTCAAGGAAATGTTCCGGACAGAGTTGAAGCGAGAGCGGGGCTGTGCTGACTTTTCCGCAACATTTCCTGATGTCTGAAAGCACCCTGGACACGATACGGTCGCAACGAAGTGGCATCCGGGTCCATTTAAGGAGCGGATGAACTTTACAGCTCATGTTCCTCAATGCAAGTCTGGAAACGGCTTATGTATCAGAGAGCAGAGGGCTGCTACTTAAAGCCCCCGGGGAGCAGTTGGTGGGGGTTAAGGGCCTTGCTCAGGGGTCCACAGTTTTTGCTATCTGGCTAAGCATTTGTCAGCAGGTTTACACGGTACACCTCTCCCACCCTCCTCCATCACGATGTTTACTGTTCTCCACCACCCTGGATGGAAGCTGGAAGCTGACACAGCTTCTTTGGTTGGTGGATAGCAAAGCAGAAGGGTTTCCGCTCAGTCCAGGAAGTTCTGGTTGAAAACAGTTACAGAGGTCACATCTGAGGAGGAAGGGTTCAAGCCAGGAAAATTGTCCTCTAGGGAACGGAAGAGTCAACCAAAGGTCTCTTCAACTAAAGTCCTGCTGCGGGGGGTCTGCATCTTTAGTGGCCGCGGCGCTGTTGGACCTATGCTTGGCAGAACCTCTGACCAGATCAGAGATTCTTCTCAAACTTTCCTGTTTGGCTTCTATCTGCTGTATGAGATGACACCGATGTCTCTGTTGCAGTATGTGTTTGTATGCAGGAGCTGTACTTTGGACCTGCTTGTGCTGCTAATAAAGACTAATATTGACTGATTTGGCAGCTGGGGCTCACAATTAGACTAATTACAAATGCTGCATGAACCTCCAGGACAGAGTATGTTTGGCAAGATAAATTGGAAATGCAAATGCTGTCTCCACTAGCTTAACAACAGTTTGATGTTGCTGAGGATGATTAAAGGGGCGGGTTCGGAGCCTTCATCAGCAGATGTGTGAGAAGCAAATCATCCAGAGTGACTTTAGTGCAGATGAAGAACTCCTCTGGTTTCTGGACTTTCAGAGGAGGCAGTAAATGAGTGATGATACTAGACTACAGGATTATTTTATGTGGATGTAGATTATGTAACGCTTTAAAAGGCTGATTGCTGATGGTGTTTCTGAGCAGAAGCTCCTGGTTTTACTGAGATGCGTTCAGGAATGGATGTTTTCTCCTTTACAACTCACACATCAACCATATGATGTCATGACCTCAGGCTAACATCTATTTAAGATTAGCATTTAGCTGGAGTCAAGCGGCTGGCCTGGTCTGACTCTTTCAGGGCTTTTTAATCCTCACTAGCTAGTTGCTAACTTTGTTAGCTTACCTGAAACCTCCCACAGCATCTCTTTTTCTAGTGGAACCAAGATCTTGTGAGCACATGAACATATTATCTGCCAGTTAGTGACTCATGATGACTCCGTCCTCCAGCAGGATGCATGTTGGCTTTGCTTTGGGTTTCTTACAGTATCTCGTCCGACTGTGAACTTGTTTAGTCTTCAGATAAGACACCAGTCCTCTACATGGTGGACGGGATCAGGAGCTGCCATGGCACACCTGAGGTGGTGACTCCTGGAGTCACAGAGCTACAGTAAGCTAGCTGCTGCTGAAAGGCCAGTAAATCCCTCCAGACTGTTGAGTTCTGGTAAGCCGTGCTGGCAGTGAGCGGTGGAGGGTTGGGTCCTGGACGTGGAGGTGGTGAAGTAATGAGACATGTCCAGACTTGAACCTCCTGCTGTTAGTTACCAGCTCGCTGCTGGAAACGGACAGAAGTTCAAGCTTCCAAAAACCAGCAGACACCAGTTACTGGTTCTGGTCCTGATGAAGGTTTTCCTTCATGGTTCTGGTCCTGATGGAGGTTTTCCTCTTCACCGTCCCCCCTGTGCAGCTCAGGCTGGAGGATTGAATGAAACAGGAGTTCTGATCCAGACCAGTGGATTCCCTGGTTGGGTCATTATTTTATGAATTAGTTATGAACACTATAACTGGACTGACTTGTGTAATCAGTTTGATTTAATGGGATTATAATGGGATTACAGGAAAGTGCCCTGCCAAGACTTTGTTTTGAGCTGGTGTCACACTTGTAAAGCTTTCTTTTGTCATATATCACGGAACATTTAGCCCAGATACGGCCCGACCCGACAGCAGTGACTCGGAGTGAATGTGGCTGCCTCGCTTCCACATGTCCACCACACATCACACGTCTGCATTTCTTCAGTCCTTTGGGTCACAAATGGAGACTTGCTGCTGGGTGCAACAACACAAGATGTGTGATCTGACACCATAACCCAAATTAGGCCCAGTTTTTGACCTTTGTGCCACATCCAGCCCACTTGACACTTAGCAACAAGTGGGAAAAGTAGCTCATTAAGAAAGATATCTGTGTCTGGGATTGAACCATGTGAAAAATGAGTCTCTCATTTTCTCTGATTTATACTTTGTTTTAACGTTTTCTCTTTGCTATGTAACTTTAACTAAATGGAAATTTCAGTTTAACCCTTAAACCTCCTCCAGATCTCCCTGAGGTCCATCTCTTCTATCACAACCAATTGCTCAGGAACATGTAACTGTGGGGTAAATTGTGATGGATAGTTTACCCTTTAGGTGATCTACGGAAGTTTTCCAGCATGTATATCAGAAGGTTTACAATCCAGCCACTAAGTGGTGTGTTTATTCAGAGACTATCTGGTAAATCCACAATGATCCATGATAACACCATTATTTATCCCATTTTCATAATAAAATATGATGCTTAGAGACCTCTGTTTGCATCTGGAAATGATGATGACGACACTTCCTGACAAACTTTCCACCAATCAGAGCTTAAATTGATGGTAATGTCCAATCAGGAGCAGCCAAAGATCAACAAGTGAGCAGAAAGTTGTATGTGTGTCTGAAAAGAAGAAAAATAATGGTCCTTTATGGCTGGAATAAAGAAAGAAGAGCTTTCTGATGCAGCTGAGTTGGAGGTCGTTTGTGAGGATAGAAGGTAAATAGGAGCAGAAATAACTGGAAATGAGGAAAAAGTGGAAACATGGAAATAGTTTCTGTTTTGTGTTTGTTTCAATGCCTAAAAGCCAAGATGGAGAGATGATATGCAGATGAGAAAAGGCTTCACTGTTGATCTGGGTGGTATTTCTACAAAGTTCTGTTAGTAATAAAATTTAGTTCTGGTTCTGGTTGGCCTTTATGGTCTCTAGTAAGAACTAGCTTGGAGTTTTAAGGGTTAACTACCTCATTTCTTTAGGTTCATCCAGGGTGTCGAACATGAAACCTCTGTGTGTCATGTGCTACTTTTCGGAGTGATTATGTAATAATATGTTTTCTGCTGAATAAAGCAGCTATGTGGCGTCAGATGAACGACAGCAGAGCTGCTGTGACAGCTGGAGGGAGTATTTATAGAAGAAAATGCAGCGTAACATTTCGGTTTATGACGGTGCCAGTGGTGAAAAATGATCTGAAATCAGACGTGGTAATCAAGTGTGTCCCGCCAGGCTGCCACTCCCTTCCCCCTGACAGACAGGCAGGCACACAACCTTTCTTCTGTTCCAGCCCTCACAGCTCTCCTTGACAGAGGTGAAAAATCCAGCAGGAAGGCGCGGGATCGTGCAGGAAGGTGAAAGGCAGCCTTTATTGCAGATGCCAACATCAACAGTGGCCAGGGGGAGCAGACAGAGCTCCGGTTTGTGTGTTCTCTGCCACAGAAAGAGGGCGGGCTGGCAGCCTGGCGGGGTGGTGCCTACAACCAGAGCTAGACCCCTGCCTCTCTGAAAGTCCGTCAGACTGGGAGAGCTGGGAGAGCTGGGAGAGGGACTCCTGCTGGCTGTTTGGATTTCTCTTGGAATTATGCATGAGCAGCTTTAGTCAGGTTGTCTGTGCTGAGACAGGCTCGGGGTCACCTGAGTTTCTGTGTGTGCAGGTAAGCTCCTAATCTTCCTCCTGCTTGGTTTGACTTGTCTGGAAATATTTTGCATCCTTTATTTCTGCAGCTTGCCAGAGCTACTACACCCAACTCACAAAAATTCAGGATGTTTAACTTTCAGGTGAAATTGACAAAAATAGTAAAAAGTTGCTGTGTAAGTAGAATCGTGATTCGTCCATGTAAAGCAGGTTATTGAAACAGAAGCTAAAGATAAATGTTCAGCCTCAGCTACATGCAGCGCAGCTGTCTGACAGCAACGGATCCTGGAATATTGCACGCCGGATGGGAATTTTGTCTGACTTTAATCTGCGTCTGCGTCTGTGCAGGAACATGTGACCACACCACATGACCATAAAACATGTTAGAGGCCGTGCAACTGCAGCCCAGCTGCAGCTGATTGACCTCCCTCCATGGCGACAGAACTTGGTCCTGGTCGGTTTAACCTCTCGCTGACGCAACTCGGAATGTAAATAGAAGGAAGACAACGTCTACTGAAGGCTTAATGAGAACTAACACATTATCAATGTTGCAATTAATGAAATAAATGAGTTCACCAACATAAAAGGATCATTTGGGAACATTCAAATCAATTTTACACGTTGTCACATCAATGAACTTGTCGGGCTACGACGCTTTCATAGTCCGTTCTTGAGGACTCACCAAGTCCTGGTTAGAGCTGTCAAAATTGCTCCAAAATGACGTTTGAATATTTGGTCTAGAATGAACACATAATTTTAATATATTTGAATATCCATTTGAGCTTTATGCCAACAGGACAAACTAATACAATACATAACTACTTGTATAGGTATTTTTTATTTTTATTTTAATATTATCATAAAGGAGCTGTATCATGCTTTTCAAATGTTCCAAAAATCAAATACAGGCATTTATAAGCTAGATATGTTCCCATCGCTACTATAGAAACTAATTTGGTGTAAATATTAGGTTTTTTATGCGTCTAATTTCCAACACGGAAGTAAGATGGCTGACTGCACTGAACCACGGAGCTCTCAACCAATTGCAACATGTTTTACGCCCATTTCATGACATCGCCCCGGAAGAGACACCGATTCTGAAGGGTCACAGAATTGTTTGTAGCACGTACGATGCTGCGCATGCGTGTTTGTCGCTTCGTGATTGGTGCCACCTCGTTGCGTATACCGGTGTCAGTCAGTTATGTTAAGGAAGCTGGAGTTTGGCCTGAATATTTATATATATTACTCAAATATGCACAAATGAAGGAAAAAACGACTTAAAGGCCTCCTTCCACTGAAAACCTGTTTAACTTGTTCCTTCTGAAATATGGAGGGTTTCCCCTTGTTTACTTACACATGCTGACTTGCTAGCGTTGCGTCCCCCCCAGTCGGCTGTGCTTTCTCATCAGAGAAACAATACGAAGAAAAGAGCGAATCGGGAACAGCCTCGCACTTCTACGTCACATTGCAAATAGCGTATCCCACGTGGGGTTTCTATCTGTCCATTGGAAGGCAGGTAACCCTCCACTACACACTAGAAGTGAAGACAGCACGACTGTAGCTTCGGAGTTGAGAAGCTAATTAGCTAACTGTTTGTTAGCATGGCGGAACAAACTTGTTTGTCGGCTCTATTTCCTGTCTGTAACAAAATAAGAGCGGAGGGCGGAGCTTCCTTCATACACTGACGGGAGGCAGCCAATCAGACGGAAATTCATGAGAAGGACCCGGAAAAGCTGCTGTTGGACCACAAGCCTCTCTTCTAGTATACAAATACAGCTGGATACAAAGATACCAGAAGGTTTTTTTAAACAGTAACGATGCAGAATGCATTCAATAATAATGGAGAACACAGAAATATTTATGAAATGACCACGGAAGTACAACTTTAAAGTTTTTTTATGAGGAAATAACACAGTAACATGCTTAAAAGCTCTTAAAAGTTCATTTTTCATGATAGGGCTCCTTTAAAAATAATGTACATTTTCATACATTTCATATCGTTTGATAATACAATATTTAGCTTCCATTTATTATTTCCATGCTTCTTCCGACCTCCAGATCATCATGGATCTGTAAACCAGCAAACATCTAATCCCAGTATCTGGAGAAGAAAAATCCAGAATGCCATATCATGATCAGAGGAAATATTTCCAGATCTAGATGTTATTTTTAATGTAAATACGTGTACATTTCACATGTGATGTAATCCTGAGCACCTGAAGTGACCTCATCATGCAACCTGAAGTCAGACAGACAGAAAAGATAGAGGAGGTTCTCCTCCTGATATGAAACTCGCCCTGACATGTTAGGATTACACTTTATTACTATGTTACAGATACTGTTATTACTATGTAACAGAGTATATCTTCCATGTTTTCTTCACATGTACAGTACTAAACTGATCCTGTGGGCCAGATTGGACCCACTGCTGGGCCGGTTTCAGCCCCCGGGTTGTATGTTTGACACCCCTGCGTTAGAGAAAGTCAAAAGAAATTATTGAAGAACATTTTAGATTCATTCTGACGTCGTACAACAAGCTGAATATCCTGAACATTTTGTGTCGTGTATACCTCATTGGCATGTTTTCTTTGAATGAAGTTATTTTGGATTCTTTTTCTTGTAAATTTCTGGGGGTTTTCTTCCCTTCCTGTCCGATGCATGTTGGAGTCGGTCCTGTTTTCCCTGAACCAGGCGGGTTTCATCCTCTTCTTTTCTCATATACCAGATAACTCCCTCCTTCATTTTCCAGTGCTGGGCCCCGCAGCAGATGATGTACAGCTGCTCCCCCCTGAGCTCCTGAACCTTCCCTCATCTGGATAAAATGTCCTTGAAAGCAGCAGCAGGCGAAGCCGTAGTCCGTCTCACTGCATAATTCTGCCCTGATGGTCAGCGGCGGGATGCCCATCGGTCATCGTAGCAGCAGATCTGTCCATTTTGTGCCGGTGATGGGAAGTAGATAGCAGAGAGGGGCCTTTAAGGAGGGAGGGGGGACCATGGAGGCCCCTGTGGGATGTTCTGATGCAGAACCAGCCCTGCTTGCTTTCTCCCTTCGCTCCCTGTTTGCTTCTGGCCCGGTCGCTGTCAGCCTACTGTGCTGTTAGTGATGTGAGCTGGGAGGTCACATTCAGGCCATCCACAGTGACAAGACTCCGTTTCTGGCTTTGTGATGAAGTTAACAACCACCAACCAACACTTTCCAAACTAGAACTCAGTGTCACGGCCGCTTTCATCAGAAGTTTTTACTACCAGGCATCTGATTTGCCTCGGAGCGTTCAAACATGCAGGACTGGAAAAGCAAAAAGAAATTTTTACCGATACACTAAAATGTCAAAAGTATTCACTCACCTGCCTTAACTCCCATATGAGCTTAAAGGATAACTTTCTTCTTTTTCAACCTGGACCTTATTTCTAGGAGTATTTATGTGTATTTACTCACCGGTAAAATTTCACCTTTGAGTCCTTCGGAAGATATTACGCTGAGTCGCCCTTTGGTACATCCGGTATAATGGCAGACGGGGCAGTCACTATATAAGACATTATCTGCAGCAAAACTCCTTGATTTTCGCCAATACTTTACGTAGAACGAACGAAGGAGTACTATTGTCACGTGAGTTCAGATTTAGCTTTTTGTTAGTTATCAGGGTGTTCTACACACTTTTCGGGGCCACGCGTTCACGATGCGAGCTACCGTTGTACAGCTGAGAAGAGCAGCTCGCTACCCAGACAACAACAAAAACACAATTTGTGAAACTCTGAAGTTTTACCGGTGAGTAAATACACCTATATACTCCTAGAAATAAGGTCCAGGTTGAAAAAAAAAGAAAGTTCTCCTTTAATTGACATCTCATTTCTAATCCATAGGGTTCAGTATGACGCTGGTCCACCTTTGCAGCTAGAACAGCTTCAACTCTTCTGGGAAGGCTGTCCACAAGGTTTAGGAGTGTGTTTATGGGAATTTTTGACCATTTTTCCAGAAGTGCATTTGTGAGGTCACACACTGATGTTGGACGAGAAGGCCTGGCTCTCAGTCTCCACTCTAAGGCCAGACCAGTTCCTCCACACCAGACTCTGCATCCATGTCTTTATGGACCTGCTTTGTGCACTGGTGCACAGTCATGTTGGAAGAGGAAGGGGCCAGCTCCAAACTGTTCCCACAAAGTTGGGAGCATGGAATTGTCCAAAATGTCTTGGTATGCTGAAGCATTCAGAGTTCCTTTCACTGGAACTAAGGGACCAACCCAGCTCCTGAAAAACACCCCTACACCATAACACCCCCTCCACCAAACTTTACACTTGGCACAATGCAGTCAGACAAGTACCGTTGTCCTGGCAACTGCCAAACCCAGACTCCTCCATCAGATTGCCAGATGGAGAAGCGCGGTTCATCACTCCAGAGAACGTCTCCACTGCTCTAGAGTCCAGTGGCGGCTGCTTTACACCACTGCACCCCACACTTTGCATTTCACTTGGTGATGGATGGATGGATGCAGCTGGTTGCCATGGAAACCCATTCCATGAAGCTCTCTGCGCACTGTTCTTGAGCTGATCTGAAGGCCACATGAAGTTTGGAGGTCTGTAGTGATTGACTCTACAAAAAGTTGGTGACCTCTTCGCACTATGTGCTTCAGCATCTGCTGAACCCACTCCGTCAGTATACGTGGCCTACCACTTCATGGCTGAGTTGCTGTCGTTCCAAAATACTTCCATTTTCTTCTAATACAGCTGACAGTTGACAATGGAATATTTAGGAGTGAGGAAATTTCGCGACTGGATTTGTTGCACAGGTGGCATCCTATCACAGTTCCACGCTGGAATTCACCGAGCTCCTGAGAGCGACACATTCTTTCACAAATGTTTGTGGAAACAGTCTGCATGCCTAGATGCTTCATTTGTGGCCATGGAAATGATTGGAACACCTGATTGCCATAATTTGTATGGGTGAGCAAATACTTTTGGCAATACAGTGTTTGTGGGGATCATACGGGGTAGTAATAATTCAGCAGCATTAAACTATCAAACGTCCTCCCTCCACCTGGAATTAAGTCCCATTTCACAGAAGTAATTTGTTGCACCTGGTGTCAAAAATGTTCCTGGAAAATGTTCCACACATACCAAATATCTGCTGTTTCTGCAGGTGTTAATTGCTCCCTGCAAATACAAACATAATTATGCAAGTATGCAGTATGTAAAACTTACAAATAAATCCCCCCTATGAAATCCTGTACATCCTGGTGTTTGCAAAGGTGCAAAATTTGCATTTATTTAAGTCAAGCTATTTGATGTGGTGAATGAAGCTCTTAAGTTTAGTAATGTGAGAAAACGTAGCTGCACCGAGCTGCCCAGAGCCAGCAGTAAAACTGAAGCTCTCCCACTTCTTTCCAAACTACCGTCCTTTCTCTGAGGAAGAGCAGTAAAACACTGAAAGCCCACAAATGCGTAGTTCTGCTGGTGTAAAGGCGGATGCTGAAATTTGATATATGAGCTGCTTATGGCTGGAAAAGCTGAGCCCAACAAAAGGCTGTCACCGTCAGCTGTTTCCCCTGAGATAATAGCTTGTTTGGCATATACAGACACAGAGTAAGATGATCCACAGTGATAATATTCAGCCTGCAGGGTCAAACTCTCTAATCTATGTGCTCCTCACAGACGGAGAAACATCTTTTCTAGTCTCCGCTTTGTTTTTGTGTTTTCTCCACATCGCCACCGTAACAGCCGGCAGGTCAACCTCACCAGCAGCTTTTATGTCTTCCCGGCAAGACGAAGGTGTTTGGATCTGCCACGTGTTCTCTGGAAGCGCGGGCACGCTGGGACAGGCTGGAGAGCTTAATGAAAAACGTCTCAGATACTCGGACTACAATGCATGACGTAGCATCACAGGGTATCTGTGGAGGACATCTGGGGGGAAAAGAAAAGCTTCCTGTTGTGAATCATCAGATAGCATCGGAGAGCGTGTGGATTGTCTGCATGCCGCTCAGACCTGAAAATAACCGGCACTGGAGATCAGGATTGATGATAAATGCTCAGTTCTGCTATGGAGGAGCAAAGTGAAAGCAAGCAGCAGGTTTTCTGCCAGACAGAGCTTCGCATTAACCTGAGTCCGGGCCAGAACTCGGCCATGTTTACTCTAACTGAGATTAAATCTGGCCAGATTACAGAAAGGATAAGTCTAGTTTATTAGGACTCCAGTCTTATTTTAGTCTTATTGGAAAACATTCCTATTAATGATGATAGATGGAGCCAGGAGTGAAATTAGTAGGCTGAGAAATCACAGTCAATTAACCTTCATTCAGCACTATGAACATATTTATCTGTTTGGCCAGTTTTTCTCTTCATCTGGTCAACATTTTGGTTGTTTAGTGCACATGGCACTTTCTTTGTCTCTCTTGACAAACTTTGGAATTAAACTTTAAATGTTCTAATAGGTTAGCAGAACCCCGAAAAAGCGTGAAACTCTGCCATTATTGAGGATAAAAATGTTCAGTTCCCAAAACACTGCTGGAAAAGTTAACACATTAATATTTTTCTAATTTTTTTCTGCATAAGTCACTTCAACAACTTCAGTCTTGCTCAAAACTACCAAAAATTCAACGATTTTGAGGGTTTTAACCCTTTAAATGCCAGCTGGATGACCCTACTGCTGTTTTTAGTTGTAGAAGTAATAGTAATAATAATCCTCTCTTCTCTTCTTCTTTTTTTATTTTATTATTTTTTTTATTATTTTTTTTTTTTTTTTTTTTCTATTTTTTATTTAAAATATTATTTTTTTTTTTTTTATTTCTATCAATCTTTCTATTTTCTCTTAATTTATATTTATCATTTTTGTTTTTTTAATTTATTTTTTTAAATAAGTTGATTAATGTTTTTTTTTAATTTTTATCTATTATTATTTTATTTTTTTTTTTTAATTGTATTTAATTATAAATTTAAATATATTTTTTTTTTTTTTTTCTATTTTATTTTTAATTTTTAATTTAATTAATTTTATTTTTATATTAATTATTATAAAATTTATTTAAAATTGATATTTTATTTGTTTATTCTATTAATATTTCTTATTTATATTTTTTTATATTTATTTTTGTAATTTAGTTAGTTGGAATATTTTATTTTTTTTTATTTTTTTTTATAAAAAATTTTTTGTTAATAAATTTTTTTGGAGGATGGATGATAGAAAACCAAAGTCATGTTGGAAAGTTGAAAAATAAGTAGAAGAGATTTATTGAAGGGATTAGAAGAGAAAAAAAAATTTAGGTTTTGTTTTTTTTATTTTAATTAAATAATATAGGTTGCACATAGGTTTTTTTTTTTTTTAATGGAATGGGCGTAGCTGTAGGGGGGGGGAGGACGCCGGGAGACAAATAAGCCCGAATCATTTTTTCTTGGGGAACCCCAGAGAAAAACCCAAAAAATACATGGAAGGGGAGAGTGAAAGATAAAAATGAATAACCACAATTGATTAGGTATTATCTTAGTTATGTTTTTATATTTTTAAAATTTTAATTTCAGACAAAAAAATAAAACTTTTTTTTTATTTTATTTTTTTGAATTTTGAACACAATTGAAAAAAATTTAATTAAAATTTTTCTAATCGCACATTTAAAAAATTTTATAGGGGCATTCGGGTTGCCGGGTTTCAGGGGAGGCAGGAGAGTCAAGGAACCAGGGGCCAAACAAATTTTTTTTTTCGTTTTGGGGGGAAACCAACCCCGACCCTGGAACACCCCCACCAGCCCTGAATTTTTAATTTTTTTTCTCCCCCAAAAAAAAAATATATATGTCGATATATTATTTTTTCTTCATTTGTCCCCCCCCCCCATTAAATGACGGAGAAAAAAAAAAAAAAAAAAAAAAAAAAAAAAAAAAAAAAAAAACAATAGAGTTCCCCCCCCTTTGGTGGTGGGGGCCCCGTTGCCCACAACGCCGGCCCCTCCCCGCCCCGCGGGCTTGGAACCCAATAATAACAAAGACATAAAAATGAGATTCTTGATATGTCTAAGACTTGACTGATTAAAAAAGGAATCCCCACCAACATTTGTTAAATGGAAAGCAACTCGTTTTCTGCATTCTTTTTCTCATAACAATACTAACATGATGTAAACAAACTGGCATTTTCAGGGTTAAACTCCCAATAATTATTCAGTATTTGATTGTTTCTATCTAAACTAAGTTGATCAAAAGATTGAACATAAAAAAGTAGAACAAGTTATTCCTCTTCAGTTTTTAAAGCAGTGTTTTTACAAGTGGACATTTTTGTCCTTAATGATGAAAGATTAAATTTATATAAATTTAAAATTTCATACTGCATAAAAACTACAGGTGCATCAAATCCCCAGCCACCCAAAATTTGTTTTACAGAAAATAGCTCATTTATTATTATTATTTCATTTTTTATCAGGCCATCAGGCTAACAATGAAAGGGTTAAAATCCTCAAAATTTTTGAAACACTGAAGTCGTTGAGATTCAGGCAAAAAACATGGAAATATATGTTAAACTGTAAAATTTCTATAGCAGTTTTGTTTTGTTTTGTTTTGGGGTTTTTTTTAGAAGTTGACAGTTTTGCCTTTGATGAATTAACGGTTGTACATTTTCAATTCAACGAATAGTCCATCAAAGTCAATATTGTGGATAATTTTTGACATGGTCATAACAGATTTGAAAATCATCACCCAGCCACCAAAAAATTATTTTAAAGAAAATAAATAACTTTTTGTGGGTTTTTCATAAAAGAAATATAATCATCATGCAATCAAACTGGCATTTAAAGGGTTTATACCTCATTTGCTATTAAGTAATTGATTTTATTATTAAGTAATTCTGTTTTTAACAGAAGTGAAGTTGTTTGAAAGATAAAAACCACCCAAAAAGCAGGAAAACAATCAATCTGGTGCGTTTTTGTAGCTGTTTAAATCAAAGTGGACATTTTTGTACTTAATGACTGAGGAGGGTAGTAAATGAAACTGATGCCTGAGTTAAATGTCTTTAGAAATGTCATCCCACACACATCCCAGTTGGTTTAACACTGACTGACCGTACATGCTACATGAGACCGCCCCGTGTTTGTCTCCCGCTATAATATTGTGGGTTAGTTGTGCAGGTTTGGTGGTTTAGCATATTATAGGCAATTCAGAAACAGGACGGAGGATTAGCAGAGATGCACTGAATAATTGCTCTGTGGTCAGAGGAGCTGCAGCAGCATTACATAAACACTGAACAGATTCTGTACCATATGCTCATCAACATAACTTCTACCGAGTTTCATCTGCCAGCTCCTGACTCTGCAGCTTGCTGCCTTTTACAGTTTTCTCTACTGAGCTCGGTGACGTGCAGATGCCTGCCGGTTCATGCTGTTTGTTTTAAGTCAATCATCTGAGTCGTGCGCTCTCTCTGCTTCATAAGAGCCGGTGGTTTGTTAAGTTAATCCTCCATCTCTGGTTCCCTTCGCATGGCGTGGAGGCTGAGAGGGCAGGGCCACACGTGGGTGGGTTCTGAGCTCAGGGATTACGGGGCTGAATGGGAGCCAAACGGCTTTAGAGAGGACAGCCAGAGACCCAGCCGGCCGGCCTGCTGGACCGGGCCTGGGCTGCAGTCAGGTTGGAGTGGATGCGTGCGTTTGTTTTCCTGTGGAAATGAACTTGTTATGCAGAGAGGGAGATGCCTGACATAACTCTAAATGTGCCGGCGCTTGTGAAAACATGCTACAATCTCTGCTTCAAGTCGGTGCAAGGTAATGGAAAACAGCTATAATCCTCCAAATTGTTGTTTGTATACCGCGTCTGTTTGTGTACATTTGAAACTGCCTCATAATTAAAGTGTAAGTGGATTGTAAAAGGAATCAGGTCAAAAATAATCTATTTCAAGCTTCAGCAAACTGTAAAACCAACACAGAATCAAATCCACTGTCAGCTTTTTACCACAGTAAGGATTTGCATCCTTCACAGCATGCATGGGAGGGCAGAGGCCCCATCGGAGGACCACACTTGAACACTGGCATCCAGTACAAATTTTTACTGGTTATACAAATAATTTATGCAAAACAAGTGAAAAAAAACTAATACCAGATAGTTTTGAGGGGGGGGGGGTATGTTAAGTTGTTACGAATAGTGTAGTTAGTATTATTAGAAAAACATAGTGAGTCCAAAGATTCCTGTGCTGACTGATTCTACCTTTAAAATCTGCTTTTCTGTAGATTCCAGCAAAATGTCAGAGGCAGTAAAATGTGACAGCAGGTGTGTAGTAACAATAGTGTATGTTGCTGGAAGGCCAGTCAGGAGTCGGAATGTCGTCCGACCCGGAGTCTAGACATTGTAGGACCCGAGTCAGGATACTGTCAGACCCCAGTCGGGACATCCACCAACCTGAAGTCGGAATATTGTCTGACTCAGAGTTGGGATACCATCGAACCCAGAATCAGGACATCATCTAACCCGGAGTCTGGATATTGTCCAACACGGACTTGGACAAAGTCTGCCCCTTGGTCTGGACATTGTCTGATCTGAAGTCGTGATATAGTCGGACCTGAGTCAGGACATCATCTGATCCATATTCTGGATATTGTCCAACCCAGAATTGGGAATTGTCCAACCGAAGTCTGGACATCTGACCTAAAGTCAGGGTATCATCCGACCCCGTCATGAAACCCCCACCGACATCCTGCTGTAAAATAGGCAAATGCTTCAACACAAAACATCTCTGACAACCAATGATGACATGTTGAAATGATGGAAATGAAAATAATACTTTATGTAGAAGGTGTGTCATAAAATCAAAGGTCTGTCTCATTTGGATTTCATAAGAAGTAAAAGAAAGCTTGGACGGAGCATTCATGAGGCTCAGCATCAGCAGGACAGACCTGCTGCTACGTCACAGTGACTCCAAGGTGGAAGAACAAGTTCAGGTTGGTCACAGGGGCAGCTGCCTAAGCAGGGAAGCCCAGACTTCCCTCTCCCCAGCGACATTCACTAGGTCATCCGGGGGATCCCAAGGCATTCCCAGGCCAGCCAAGAAACATAGTCCCTCCAGTTTGTCCTGGGTCTTCCCCAGGGCCTCGTCCTGGTGGGACGTGCCTGGAACACCTCTCCAGGGAGGCGTCCAGGAGGCATCCTGACCAGATCCCTCAGCCACCCCATCTGGCTCCTTCCTATATGGAGGAGCAGCGGCTCTACTTTGAGTCCCTCCCGGATGACCAAGCTCCTCACCCTATCTCTAAGCGAGAGCCCGGCCACCCTGGGGCTTGTACCCGCGATCTCGTTCTTTCGGTAATTACCCACAGCTCATGACATAGGTGAAGGTAGTCGTAGATCAACCAGTAAATCAAGAGCTTCTCCTTCTGGCTCAGCTCCTTCTTCACCATGACAGACCAATGCAGAGTCTTCATCACTACAGACGCCGCACTAATCTGTTGGTCCATCTCCCGTTCCATTTTCCCCTCACTCGTGAACAAGACCCCGAGATACTTGAGCTTCAACTGGGGCAGGACCTCGCCCCTGACCCGGAGAGGACACTCCACTTTTTTCCGAGTGAAGACCATGGTCTCGGATCCGGAGGTGCTGATTCTCATCCCAGCCGCTTCATATTCGGTTGCGAATCGCTCCAGCGAGAGTTGGAGATCACGGCCCGATCACGCCAACAGAACTGCATCATCTGCAAAAAGCAGAGACCCGATCCTGAGACCAACAAACTGGATCCCCTCAACACCGAAATCCTGAGTATTCTGCTCCCCAAATATAAAGTCTTTATAGATCAGACAGAGAAACCACTGTTGCATTTTAAGAGGCCACAAACTTGTTTTTGGTTCATGCAGCAGGTAGCATTGTTTTATTACACCCATCCATCAACTAGAAAGGGTTCAGGTTCCTCCACTTCTTCAGTCGCAATCAATCCTCTTCTTCCTGCTTTCAAAGAAGCTTTAGTTTGCACAATTATAAAGGCTTTTTTGTCTGTACAGCATTCCTCTCAGGAACACCATTACAGAAAAACCACATGGATTACACATGGTTCCACATGTGGATCACACGATGATGTTAAAAAACCATGTTTGCACATGCTCTTCACATGTGGTTTTCCTGTAAGGGCATCATGTGGTTCTGCTGTCCTCTGTCAAAAGACTGGAGTCAGCCATTGGTCGAGCCACTTACGCTGTCACAGCGAAGGCGTCCCACCGTCTTCAAACATCTCAACACCCGAACAGCCCAACCCACACCTGCTATCAGCCTGCTTCACTTGGACTCTGTCAACTAAACAGATGTAGCACGTATGGTTATGCTTACACACCAGGATTTTCTTATTTTCACTGTGCTTAAGTTTGTTCCTGAGTAAATTTGCCATTGAAATGACTAAATGTAAATCAATTAAAAAGCATTTGCTGAGGCCTAAACCACCTGGTCGCTCAGGTGTAACATCAGTTCTGCTATGTGAATATAAATACGTTAGGTGACCCATCCTCAGATATTTTAACTCAGCAGCATCTGCAGTGATGCTTCCACCTCTGATGAAATCTCAGTGCAGCTTTATTTAGACACCAGGATGGTTCATACAGAGTCTGGAATTACAGAGAAGTAATCAGTTATTGTTGGGTTTGTTATATTCCAGCAGAAATCCCCAAAAGACTTTTGGGGACCTTCCAAATTGAGAGAGCAGTTCAGTGTGATGTCCTGTTTTATACATTTTTTCTGGACCTGTTTGCTTCCACAAAGTTGTTGAATGTAAAAGTTATCAGCGACATACAGCTGAAATTCTTACCTTCTCACTTTTTTTCAAGGAAACACCAAACATTCAGGTTACAAAGAAACTGCATCCTGATGGTAGATTGACAACAATCTTCTAAAAAGTTTTTAAAAATGTTCAGAATTACAAGAACTTTGAGGCTCCAAATGTTTAATTTACAGCCGTAGAAATGGAGGCAGATGTGTGAAGCTGGGGATGACGAGGCATTTCTGCTGTTTTTCTCATCTATCCTTGTTAGAAATGTCTGTCCTTGGAGGAAATCCTGGGTGTATTTCTGCAGTCTGCGTCGTTGTCTTCAGTCACAAAGACATCTGGAGAGGTGGACATGCAGACACATTTGTCTGCAGCGACTCCTCTCACACAGATTGCTCACTTTACTCACCAAGTGAAGCAGAAAGAGTCGTCTCCATCAATGACTCTATTTTTATACCTGCTAAATCAGAAGCAGTCTCACGTAGCGCTGCATGTCGTCAGCCTGCATAGAGAAGCATGTGAAGGGTCACAACATGTGGCCGTGAAGTTAGAGGAGTGTAGATCTTAACTGGGAGCTGCAGTTGGACCAGAGCTGGGACACCCCTGCCCCCCATCGGGATTAACACGAGCTTGGTGCTTCCTGCTGGTTCCACGCTGGAGTCTAGACGGACTGTGACAGGTGTGTCTGTCAGGTTGCATCGTTGCAAACTCACTTTGCACATGTTCAGAGTTGTTCAGGACTCAGTGAGGAACTGATGTCGCGCTAAAGACAGACAGAGAAGCAAACACGGCAGTCAGATCTGTAGATTCACCAGGAAAGAGACTGTTTAACAGCAGATACTTACATTCACATGGCAGCCTTTCCTAGACCTTTGGAGCATTTGGAGATTTAGCCACACACTCCAAAGAGTTGTCACACCAGGAAGCATCAATGCTAACATGTAGCATAGCAGCGTGATGGAGAAACTCAGCTAGACTCTACCAAGCATCAGCATCCAAACCAAACACAGTTCAGACCCTAACAATTATACAGTATGTAGATGTAAGAAAAGCATGAACACGCATCATGTTGGATTTAGTAAAGAAACGCAAGGAAACACAGAAGAGAAGAAAAGAAAGAGAGGAAGTGACAGAACAAGAGTCAAGATAAGACTGTTTTCCTGGCTGGAGTGAATTACAGTACAGTTACGATGCAAGATGGATGCTAGTTTAGTCGTCGATAGGGGGTCTCTGAGAAAACTGCTAAAAGTTCTGTTGTGGGCCTTTAAATATATTACCTGCAGTGTTCCTCTTAGAGATCATAATGTTTCTAATAATGTCTATAGGGAAGTCAGTATGTCTCTGTGCTGCACTCTATATAAACTTCCACCATGTGGCAAACATTTAGCTTCTTTTTGTTAAACTGTAATAGCTCATTCAGTACCAACTGCTGCTTCAGTTGTTCCTATTATATACTGTAATCAGGATTATTTTCCACATTACTCTGAGTCATTAAGAGTTTGTTTTCTTGAAGCTCATATTACTGGGAAATGTCTACGTTTCTCCAGAGGTTGTTGTTCAGAAGACCTTAAGTTGAAGGTTTTCTACTCAAACTCCTGTTAGCTCTGTTATCATAGTGCTTTACTGGGAAGATAAAATCTTTAGTCCACTTGGTGCACGCCCATTGTTTGGGTAATGATGTCAGTATAGAGAAACAGAGCTGCTTTCTCACTGCTTTGCTTTTTGGGACAAGGCAGGGGTGGAAATAAGAGTGGTGAAAGGAATCACCCAAAACATCAGTACAAAGATGGGATTCAAACACTCCCTTTGAACCCTTAAATCTCCAACATGTTTCTTACTATTCTTGATTTATTTCATGTTAACCAGCCTATAGAAGCAGAACTTTTGATCCCAGTCAGCATCCAGACATTATTTTCAGCCTCAGTTCTCATATTATGAGGCTAAAACCAGCTCCAACTCAGAAAAGTCTTCTTGGCTTCATTCCAGCCATAGGGGATCATTATTTTTATTCTTTTCAGAAACACACGGAACATTCTGCTCACTTGTTGATCTTTGGCTGCTCCTGATTGGACTTTACCATCAATCTAAGCTCTCTGATTTGTGGAAAGTTTGAAAGAAAGGGGCTTCATCATCATCTCCAGGTCTAAATAGAGGTTTCTTCGCAACATAGGGCCGGATCTGTCAAAGGTTTGCATGGATAAAAAACGTGAGCTATCTCATTGCACACGCAAAAAAATGTACTAACTGATCTACTAACAGCGTGCTAAAAGGATTTTAAAGGTGCTAAATAGTGGCTTTTATCCATTTAGTACTTCTGCTGCAATGAATATGCAACATGGGGCGTTTACACGCAATTGTGTGTGTGTTGGAGGAGAAAATGTAAATATAATAGTTTAACACTCACAAAGATTTTCCTGTTTTTTTCCCCTTATTTTTTATTTCTTCTTTAAAACCCCTTTTCAAATCATTTAAAATTTATCAGCCGTGAGATGCATTGCTTCGTTGGTTTTTGCGTGAAAAGCGAAAGGCTACAGCTTCTGAGAAGGACAGTACTGGACACACACACACATCTGATTCAAAATAATTTTTTAATGAGCAGTGAGGGCAGCGTATTTAGTTCTTTTTGCTGAATGCAATGAAAATCACCACAGCAAACACCACTATTTAATATGGGTGTAAAATATTCTGGAAAAATTAATCAGAACCTTTGCAGCCACTGTGGAGCTTAATGAGAACGAAAGCTGCATTAATTGGGTCTTATTATTTCCCCTTTTTGCCAACGTCACATTTTAACTTGGATTTTAGCGGGTGGACAGGATCACAGTCATCTGGCAGCGCGAGCTTCTGAAGCCGTTGGCATTGTGCCAAAGTACACACCTCCTGCGTAATAGAGACCATGTCGGAGATCATGTTTGAGGCTGCAGACAGTATCATTTGTTCAGCAACTCCTGATCCATGCCCTCATAAATCGTCCACTTCTAAGGCTCTTTACGGATACCTGTTGTATTATTTAAATGTTTATATTTATCATACTTGTTTTAAATTATGTTTTCATTTCCCTCCTCCACTAACATTTCCCTTTGTGGGTCGTATTTCCTTTTGCCACGCTGCAAACCTCGAAACACGTACAACCCTAATTTTTTAGGGGCGTTTCCAACACGTTTGCACCCGCTGCCATTTGCGCGATCATTCTTTGTAAATCACCCGCAAACCGTGGTTCAGCCCCTCGCGCAAAATTCTAGATTGCATGTGCAAATTATTACACTCCAATTTGGATCTTTGTAGATCCGGCCAATAGTAGTGATAGTGATCTTTTTGTGATGAAAATGGGATAAATAATGGTGTTATCATGGATCAACGTGGATTTACCAGATAGAGTCTCTGAATGTACACTATATTTAGTGGCTGGATTGTAAACCTCCTGGACTGGATAGAAATGCTGGAAAACTTCAGTAGATCACCTAAAAAGTAAACTATCCATCCCAGTTTAACCCACAGATTACACACTACTGTTCCTGAGACACTAATGATGATGGAGGCTTTTAAGGGTTAAACTCTCCTTAAAGGAGGGTTTGGTGGGTCAGCTGGCCGGACAGCTGTTGCTTGTTATCCAGTTCTCTGTTGGAAGACCGCGGCTGTGATAGGATCATTTTACGTGAGCTTTGATCAGCAGTGGTGAGCGGGTG
Organism: Atherinomorus stipes; assembly: GCA_023101725.1. Taxonomy (NCBI): domain Eukaryota; kingdom Metazoa; phylum Chordata; class Actinopteri; order Atheriniformes; family Atherinidae; genus Atherinomorus; species Atherinomorus stipes. The sequence continues at coordinate 241,560 of JALJCO010004013.1, read as the reverse complement.
ATACAGAATGTCGTCCACATGAAGCTGAGTTTCATCTGAACACAGTTATGTGGAGGTAAAGTTCACGTCACTGCAGCTAAAACTGCTCGACGGGGTTTCCCCAGGCCTCATCTTTTATTCTCTTGCTATTTATAAAGCTTGCTCTCGCTCAGATTTGTTTGTTCCCATCCTGTGTGAGACCCTCCGGATCTGTGGGACATCAGTGCTCCCACAGCCACACGACCCAGTTTCCTCCGGAGGAATTCCCTCCCTCTTCCTGCAAACGCCCCTCCTCAAAAGTCTCTGAGGAAAGGTCGGAGCTAAAGAGGTGTCCGAAGAGAGGGAGGCATTTTCCTGCCAGGACAGAGGGAAGGCGGTCAGGAATGGCGTGACAGAGAGCGGGGGGTTGTGGGCCTGGAGTCGGGGCTCGGAGGGCAACATGTGGTGTCTGCAGTGCACCTCGGACAGGTCGCAGTCCTTACTGGAGCTGGATTCAGACAGCTGGTGAGTTTGCTGCTGCTGTGGACGTGATGCAGGCTTCATAGTCGGCTTCAGCTGCCGACTCCAGAGAGACATCATTTATTAATGTCCAGCTCTGAAATGCAGGGGACTGTCGGGTAAAGCAACCCTGTCTGCAACTCATACAGTTTTAATTACGCCAAGAGTTCAATGGTTATTTGGAGCAGATGGAAACAAAAGAAGCGACCAGTCAGCAGCTGATGGTCATCTTTAAGGGACATGTTGACACCACATCATCCCCCCAGCGTGCAACCTGTGCACCATCCAGCATCTGCTGGGTTTGAATTGAAAAGGTCACTGTATTGATGTGAGAGGGAGCACAAAATATTTGATCTGTGAGTCTGTGAATGCATCCATGATTTAAGTTTTATTTTTTATCAGTTCATCTTTACACTTCTGCATCAAATATTTTCAGTTATTTTTACTGTTTTTTAAAGACACACAACACAACTTTTAGCAGTTTTCTCAGTGACGCGCCCCCTATCGACGGCTAAACTAGCATCCATCTTGTATTGTACCTGCACTGTGATTCACTCCAGCCAGTAAAATTTTAGTCTTATCTTGACTCTTGTTCTGTCACTTCCTCTCTGTCTTTTCCTCTCTTCCATTTTTCTTGCGTTTCTTTACTGAATCTGACATGATGTGCGTTCATGCTTTTCTTATATCCACATATAATTGTTGGGGTTTGAACTGTGTTTTGTTTGGATGCCGATGCTTGGTAGAGTCTAGCTGAGTACCTCCATCATGCTGCTATGCTACATGTTAGCATTGATGCCTCCTGTTATTACAACTCTTTGGAGTGCGTGGCTAAATCTCCAAATGCTCCAAAGGTCTAGGAAAGGCTTGACTCTTGTTCTGTCCCTTCCTCTCTTTCTTTTCCTCTCTTCCTCCGGGAATGTTTCCTTGCGTTTTTTTGCCGAATCCTCCATGATGCACGTTCAAAACACCCGCTGTCTTCATATCTGGTTTATATCCATTTGCTAGTATGTGACACGCTGCACAACTAATAGTCGGCTGCAACATCACGACCACGTCCCGGATGGAAAACTTGCATAGTGCTGTTTCTGATGGTGCTTTCCAGTCGTCTCAGGATTCCAAGCAGGCATGAGTTGGTGACGTCATTATCAGGTATTTTGAGTTCCAGTTGCACCAACTCAGGAAACAATTGACATCTCCAGAACAGCCTATTTGTGAGCTAGAACAGCTACAAATGAACAAATTTCTAGCTAGAAAAATAACAGGCATTACAACAATGTTACCATGACTACAACAACCAATTTCAGTGTGTGCATTTAATAAACACATATTCACACTACATTTTAAAGAAAAAAAAAGACCACCTGAGACAATAAAATTCAACAACAACAACTCGGTGCTGTTTAACCTTGAGACTTGTGAACGAAAATATCTGATATAGAAGTTTAAACACAACAATGGTACTAGACGCAGCCATCTTTGAATCTACGCGCTCGGGGTCCTCTGCAAAATACGAGCTCGTATCTCAGAAAAACCAGTTCATGATGCCGCTTCCTCAGAAAGTTACCTCAGAAAAAAAGAGTTCTGAGACAAATGGAATGCACCATGAGCCTCTGACGCCTCTGGGAAGTGACGGCTCGAAAATGGACATAATAAATGTTGGTGTGCCATCAAAACAAGTCAGAAACGCAGATTTGATCAGGTGGAAAAGTTACGTTGTGGGTCTTTCACAGTGTAAATAAAAAAAGCAGATGTTGCTGTAAAACTTTCTCCCTGATATTATATCAACCTTCCCTCCAGCAGTGGCACCCCAGCTCATCTTCTGTATGTTAAAGGAATAGTTCACCCCAGAATGATGTAACTTTATTTTCCACTTACCCTCATGGTGAGCAAGACTCTGGAGCACTTTTTAAAATGTAAAATGCAGCTGGAGATCAGGACAGCTTCTCTTTTTCCCCCCAACTTTCATATAATGGAGTTTGATTGTGCCCGGGCCAAAAGGGTCCATAAAAGTCCACAAAAACTTGTCAATATTCCTCCATGCTGCTCATCCAATGTAATCCAAGTGTCCTGAGTGGGTAGCGTCCACAATTTACTCAAAACGACGCCATTTGGTATATTTTTAGAGCCTAAACAGTACTACATCGCACCGATGCACATTTATGAAACTACGGAAGGCACGGCAGACGAGATCGTGCGTTCTCTTTTTCTTTCTTTCTCTGTTTTAAATCAATATCCAACCCCTCTTGTGTTTGTCCCGGTTTGTCTGCAGCTCTGGCGCTCTTAGCACAATGTAAACAGCAAATTTCTTCTTCTACGCTTGTATTATCGGCAGAGTAGGCTCTGAACGCCGAGGCTTCCGTAGTTTCGTGAACGCGCATATGCGCGCTTCGCGGAAGTAAGATGTAGTACTGTTTAGGCTCTGAAAATATAGTAAATGATGTCGTTTCCAGTAAATTATGGGTACTACCCACTCAGGACACTTGGATTACATTGGACGAGCAGCATGGAGGAATATTGACAAGTGTTTGTGGACTTTTATGGACTTTTTTGGCTCGGGCACAATCTAACTCCATTATATGAAAGTTGGGTGGAAACAGAAGCCTTCCTGATCTCCAGCTGCATTGGACATATTAAAAAAGTGCTCCAGAGTCTTGCTCACCATGAGGGTAAGCGGAAAATAAAGTTACATCATTCTGTGGGTGTACTACTCCTTTAAAGAATGACTCACAGAGCTGGTTTCTGTATCTGCTTTTAACTGGGATTTTCTGGTGAGGCATTGGGTTAAAGAGGCCGCCTGCAGAAGTTTGTTGGTCTTCTTCATGTGCAGTTTCAGAGAACTGGTTCTGAAAAGTGTAGACTTATCTACACGCTTGCTTTATGAATATATATGGTGTGTTTTCACAGCCAGCTACTAAATACAGTAGTACTAGGTATACTGCTTACTGGATCATATGCAGGATGCACACGGAAGCAGTTTATTCCTGGCAGGCTGAAGCCAGTTTCCGGTTTAGATAAGTGTGAGGAAACACTGACAAAGATGCATTTACACTGTTTAATGTTTAAGGAGTGCATCTCTTTAGATTCCGACATCCATGTCCATCTCTTACACTGTCTGAGTGCAGAAGAAGAAACGCGATCGACAGCCACATAAACAGATCAGATGTGTTGCATCATTCTGCTGGAACAGGATCAGAATTCTGTTAATCATCCAATATGTTTTTCATGTTCGCTGTCCCTGCACTGATTACATCATGGGATACTGTCTGGACCTCAGGCTTCGTCACCCTCCAGGTCTCCACATGCTGACATGACTCTGCAGACTGGCCGAGTCGGTACCGGGTGCAGCTCTGAAAACTCTAATGCAGCATAAGCAGCTGGCTGCGAGCTTTCATGCTTCAGCCTGACCTCCTGTAGCCGGACTGCTGCCAGCAGAACGCCACATCGCATGCTGAGCTTCTCCTCCATCTGAGCAGACACTTCCAATTAAAAGCCCTCTGTTAGGGCAGACTCCTTACGGCCAGGCTGTAATTAAAGGACTCTGTCTGTCTGATAAGATTTCCTCCTTTTAAACTTCAGACCGTGATGAGGATGTACAGGGATGAGGATGAAGATGCAGAAAGGGTTTTTGTGTTTTATATTGAGTGTCCAGCTGGGGAGAGGAGGGATTTTCTCTAATGAGAGATCTTATCTCATGACAGCCCTCAGCTGGCTTTGCTGTGACTCAGCTGGGAGGCAGAAAATCCTCCAAACACACAGAACTGCTGAATAATCTTCAGATCTGTGAAAACGGATGGGAACGGATGCATTTCTGGTTTCAGATCTGGTACCGATGTGACCGAGGAAGTCTCTCTACGCTTTAACCAACTCATACGCTCACGAGAACAAAGTGATTCTGACTTTTTGTGGTAAGACTCTGAATCCATCCGGATGTTTATGGTACATCAATACGCTGAAAATCGATACAATCAATCAATCAATCATTAGTATAGTAATCATTATTTTCTTTCTTTCTTTCTTTCTGGAAGTGACACACGTGATGCGGCAAGATGGCGATGGTGGGAAACGCCAAACTGGCTTCACTTTCAGCTCTTCCATTTTTTTACAGTCTCTGGAGATAAACCAAAAATTTGCTGACACTGAAATTTACAACAATAACCGACATCATTTTTCCCATGTCGGTATATTCATGCTGCATTCCATTTGAACTCGGAAGTCGGAAATTCCCAGTTTCGGTAGGAGTTTCAACTGGAACGCCCCCCCTGAAGTTGGATTTTTCCACTCGGAAAGTCGGACAATCCTCACAGTTCAGATTTAAAGATGGCCCAGTGTTAGCAGTTTTAGAAGCTCCTGTAATGTTACATTTATTTATACGTCTTACTAATATTTTGTTGCATAAAATCAGTCGTACATGTAGTATTGGTTTATACAGATGTAGAGGGAAGCTGCTGTTGTGTAATTCACATTTTTCATGTTGTATATGTGAACTACAAGGCCAGCTGTGCTAACAACAGCCTTGGCAAACATGTTGTTTTGCTAGGCTGCTAACTAGTTTTCCGACCAGTGAACGACCTGGAATGCAAGTTGGTCGGGTGTGACGTCACCCCCCAGTTCCCACACCGTGAAGAACGCTGGCAGTGGAATTGCAGCACAGAACTTTTTTATTCTCTTAGACTTGCCGTAGTTTCATGCAGCAACATTCCTGCATTGCGTCTTTTGCACGTTTTCTGTACATTACCTTGAAAAACATGTTTGCAAGTGATCAGTGAAGTTTATTTAATGTCAATTTTAAACGTTTGAAGGAATGTTATTTGTGTTAAACGTTTTGAAAACGATAGCTATGCTAATTGTGTTAGCCTGTATACAGGTTTTTCAATGTTAAGTTAGCATTCATGCTAATCAATCGTCATTTGTGCAATTAATAGAGAAACTCATTACTGTGTTTTTCATGGACACAAAGTAATATTTGCTCATATGTAAATAAAAATCTAATTTAAGTTTATGAATATGCACATTTAGATGTATTTCAGTTTCACAGTACTTCTCATAAACTGCCTCCTGAGTGTTTCTTGAGGAACCTGTTATTTATCTGCCAAACTAGAAGTCACATCAAGTTCCAGTGAGCGCAGAATTAAGGTGTTTTGTTAAAATAAAAAGTGTTTTTTGGCTTTTTAAAGGTCAGCTGTGCTCATGTCCCTGACTCCACCCCTTCCAGTCTGTAACCAGTTATCGTCCATTTATCGTTACCGAGGTGATCTGCTCGATCTATCGTGATATTGATTTTGCCGTATCACCCAGCCCTGAATCTAACTAATCTTTTAGTGAAAACAACCAAAAGATTGGTCGGACAAATAAATACCAATCAGATTGGTCAAATTCAGCTGTTTTTAGGGTTTGTGATCTCTGGATGCTGAATCAGATCCCTCCCCTCGTAATCTATGAAACCACCTCAGCTTTGTCCTCCTTCCTGATCAATCATATGTTCACATATGATGCCGCACGGCTCCGGATGACGAGGACCCGTGGGGCTAATTAATGGTGAGATTATTTGTGGTTAAACAGGAGATCTCTGCAGCTGGGAAGATGAACTGCTTCCCTCCACTTGACTGCCTTCTTGCTTCTTCTGGGTTTTAAATCTCACGGTTGAAGCTGTTTGTTTGAGCTTTATTGTCCAACCTTGACATATCCTCCTGCAGAGGTCTGCATGTTTGACAAGGTTATGCAGTGATAGATGATCTCCAGGCGGATGTCCTTCCTCAGCCTTTCAGTTTCGTCCGTCATACTAATGATAAACTAAATGAAATCATATTAATTGTGTTTGTTAAGGAAAATCTTGCTCTCAGGTAACAGAGCTGATGTTGAGCAGAGACTCCACCTGTCAGGGTGAAGATGAGGAGATGCTGGTGTTGCTTTTAAGCTGGAGGCTGTAACAGCTGAGACGTTGTTTAAGTGATTCTGCTGTCGTTGTGCAAGGTCAGGTGGTAGAGGAGGGGCCACGCCCTGCAGTGTGGATCCATCCTTTTCCAACCTGCTGTCAGCCGTTTTAAAAGAACCTGTAAACTCAGAGTGGCCTTCAGATGTTGGTCATTTCACTCCCTGTAATACGAGAACAAATTTAGTATCAAAGAAAACAAAACTCTCGTACATTCAGCATTCACTAGATCACCACAGAGATTTTACACAATAACCCTTTAAACGCTTCTAGATTACCCCGAGGTCCATCATCATCATCATCACCAGTACCTCAGGAACGGTAGTGTGTAACTCTGTAGGGTAAAGTTTACCTTTACCAATGATCCATGATAACACCATAATTTATCCCATTTTCATCATAAAAACATCACTATCACTACTTGGTTGCTAAGAGACCTCTATCTAGACATGGAGATGATGATGAAGACACTTCCTGTCAAACTCTCCACCAATCAGAGAGCTTAAATTGATGGTAACGTCCAATCAGGAGCAGCCAAAGATCAACAAGTGAGCAGAAAGTTCTGTGTGTGTCTGAAAAGAAGGAAAATAATGGTCATTTATGGCTGGAATAAAGAAAGAAGATGTTTCTGATGCAGCTGAGTTGGAGTTTGTTTGTGAGGATAGAACGTAAATAGTAGCAGAAATAACTGGAAATGAGGAAAAAGTGGAAATATGGAAATAGTTTCTGTTGTTTGTTTCTATGCCTGAAAGCCGAGATGGAGAGATGATATGCAGATGAGGAAAGGCTTCACTGTTGATCTGGGTGTTATTTCTACAAAGTTCTGTTAGTAATAAGTTCTGGTTCTGGTTGGTCTTTATGGTTCTATATCTATTGATACATTCATTTACATCATTTTAGCCTAAAAGTCTGACAACTGAGGCTGAACTGGAACATGATGTCTGGATGCTGACTGGGGTTAACGGTTCTGCTTCTATGGACTGGTTTGTATACATACATTATATATTTGTCCTCAAAATCATTCATACCCTAGAATTAAAGAAAAGGTCATTCACAACAGTAATTCAAATAACAAGAAACTAATAATAAACAAAAGTTTACAAAATTACAATTTAGTGAAAGAAATTATTGCTTATGATTTATAAAAACAAAAACAAACAAAACTGTCCCAGACACATGAGAGCACTTTTCCCATGAACAGTGGACCAAAATACCTGTCACCAAGAAAAAAACATGATCAGTGATTGTCTCAAAGTGTTGCTCAACAAAATTTTAGCTTCGGAGCCTCATCATGCTTGTTTACTTGTTTTAGGACTCCCTTAGAAAAGAGGTTTTCAATCTCAATGGGACTTTCATGGTAAAATAAAGGTTAAATAAAAAAATTAAAAATTGTGTGTTTGTTTTTTATAGCTCTTTTGTCTCTTTCGAACCACAATTCAAAATCAATGTCATGAATTTCATAGAATTTTATTTATTATTACTTTTGTCAATTTCAACTTATTTCACTGACAGCTGATTTTCCTCCTTCTTTAATTGGAGGGTATGAATAATTTTGAGGACGACTGTATATAAACATACATATATATATATATATATATATATATATATATATATATAGCAAAAATAGCATAGTTTGGAGATTTAAAGGTTGAATATGGAACACGGTCAGAACAGCTACATCACGTGTGTCTAGGTTGTAGTTGCAACGGCAGAAAAACAACTCCAGCCGCTGGGATGCCAGGCTCACTGCCGATACGCAAGTGACCAACAGTCTGCAGCATGTCCAACAAGTAACGCAGAGGAGTTTATAACTGACAGCAAACGTTAGCCACGTTAGCAAACAAGATCAACAAGTGGAAAACGTTTATGTGGGTCCATTTAGTGAAGTCTTCACCTAAATTTACTCCAGGTTTTGCTCTTCTCAGGTAACTCCTCCTCAGAAACAGATAACAATATCTCCAGGGCTCTGAAGCAGCTGCTTCACTCGTCGTCTCCACTGTTTCACTGTACCGGCCTAACTGTGCCCAAAATATTGTTGCCACACAGAGATCATATTTGGCAGCTCGCAATGGCGGCGTGTATTGGCTTATAGACGTAAATATAATGCCATTATCAAACCTGTTAAGATTTATTTTAGAATTATTTTTAGGCTAAATATAATTTTTCTAGGAAATGTTGTACTTTCATTCTGTACACCCCCAAATGAACTGTGGAGGTATTATTTTTTAAGAAATATAGCTTTTAATAAAAATGTTCCATATTCAACCTTTAAGGTTTATGGTCTGAGCATTTGACCCCAAACTACTGGTCCTGAAACATCATCAGCTGTGTTTTTGTTGTGAGTTTGAGGCTATAAATCTTTGCAATGATTCTACTTGTGTGAAAAAAGTGGATTTTTGCTTTCATTTCTTCAGCTGTTCTCAGTCTGCATCTGAATAAACCGCAGCGGTTTGCATGCTGCCGTGTAATCTGCTTTCTGCTGCTCATGACGGCGTCCTGTTCTGTTTCTGTGTAAAATAAGGGAACTGTGTGTTCTGGAGGAGCAGTTTGTTATCAGGCGTGAGTTTCGTGGTAAACAGTGATTTAGCAGAGCAGAACATGCTGCAAGCCTCCAGCAGACCACAACAGTGTGACAGGTGTGGAGAGAGTGAAACTGCTTATGTAATGAGCTGTTCAGGTCGGCTTATCTGAGTGGAGCTTAACGTTCGAGACATGGCTTCAGTCCTGACATTGACTGGCTCCGTTTCTGCCTAAAGATCCAGCTCCTGATAATGTTGTGGTGACTTTAGTGATTTTTGGTGTGTTTGGAGAGTGGGGACTTCTTCATTAAGACCTCGCCTGTGTGGCTTGTTTCTGCGTGGAGCTGACAGACTGCAGCTATAAATTCTCCGCCCTGCATTTATACCCACCAGCAGTATCAAAGTTCACATCTGTCACATGCTCCTCGCTCCACACCAGCAGCGTGTCCTCTAAGTTCGTGTGTTTTCTCTGTGTCCAGTGTGGAAGGTGATGCCCCAGGCAGTGAGGTGGGTGCCTCTCTGGACCCCAGCGGCGGCTACGGTTGCATCCCAGTGACCCACAGCGGTGGGCTCGGGTCCGACCACCTGGACAGCCAGCTCTACGGACGCATCCTACTGCCGGGCCACCCACGGCCCCGCAGACCCAAGCTCCAGCACTCCCAGTCCATCCTCCGCAAGCAGGCAGAGGAGGAGGCCATCAAGCGCTCCCGCTCGCTGTCTGAGAGCTATGAGCTCTCCTCAGACCTCCAGGATAAGCAGGTGAGGAGGGGGGGTCTGAAACCTGAGGAGGGCTGTAGGTCTGTGTTCATGTCAGCCGCAACCTGCTGTCGTTGTCCACATCAAGTTTGTTAATGTTTGCTAGTTGCAGCTGGACTGAAGATCTGTTCCCACCACAAGTTCACCTTAATGCCAAACATGTCGTCCTGATGAGTTTCAGAATGCTTCAGACTGAAGTTCCAGGTGTGAAACCTGCTTCAGACCATGTGAGCTGACCTCAGAATGAAGCCTGGTTCAGGTAGACCTGCTATGATCCAGAGGAAACATGAGAAAAAGGACGATTAAAACAAACCAAAAGAGAGAGAGAGAGAAAATAGAAAAAGCTGAAATAGACAAATATAAAATAATCATGATGCACTAATGACAAAAATGTATTCACAAAGAAAAACCCCAAACCCTGAAGCAGCAAATGAAACCACTTTCCCACCAGGTTTATCAGAACTCAGCTCTGAATCGCATCCCAGGTTTTTCAGGACTCTCCAGGTTTAAGTCTGCACTCAGGATGGAAAGCAGACTGGACCCAGATGGTTTTAAAAGTCTCGATGGCTCATATGGCATCAGCAGATCAGATCTGTATTCTGGACCAGAACCAGAACCAGTGTAAAGATGTGAGAACTGTTTGTGGTCTTTGTGAGAACCCCAGCAGCAGCATTCTGGATCAGTTGCAGGTCTCTCAGTGATTTTTTAGAGAGACCTGTAGAAGCTGGATCACTATCATCAGGACTACTGAAATCAGTTTTTCTAGATCATGCTGAGTCATCAGTCCTCTGATACTAGATCTGTTCTCCAGCTGGTGAAAGGCTGATCTGGTTTTGGCTGGAAAAACTTCTGAAACATTTTCATATTGATTTGACTAAGAGACAAACTGAAGCTTTATCTGGTACCAGAGTCTCCTGGTGAGACAGAAAAACTACATGTGCTCCACATGTTCATGCACATGCAAACGTGTGCTTTTGGAACATTTTAGTGTGATCCACATGTGAACCACATGTGGTTCATGTTGTCACATGAGCCACATGTGGTCACATGTGCTCGAACATGTGACCACATGTGAACCACATGTGGTCACATGTGAAATTCATGTGGTTTTTCTGTAAGAGGCTATATAGAGCTCAGTGTCATCAGCAAATTACCAGATATTTGGTTTGTTTCCATGATCTGGGCTGCTGGGAGCATGTAGATTCTGCCCTTACAAAAAAAAAAACCACGTGGTCCACATGTGCTAACATGGTTTTGGAACATCATGTGTGGTCCACATGTGATCCGCATGTGGGCTCTTGTGAAATTCATGTGGTTTTTCTAAGAGTGAACAATAGGGGGCCCAACATGGAGCCTTGATGAACTCCACATGAAAATGCTGAGCAATAGAGGGCCCCACATGGAGACTTGGTTTTTTGGTGTAAACAAACCATGACAAGCTGTTATCTTCCCATGATCTTTAATTTATCTCCAAAATCTGGTCAGCTAACAGAGAGAGAGACTCCAACCATCTGCAGGAACAAGATTTCCAAACCTTTAACAAGGTGATCTCTGAAAACTGACATGATTTGACTCAGAGCTTTTGATCGCAACCAAAGGTCCAATTTTCTCTACGTCTGTTCATTAAGATGAGAAAATGTTTGGTTACTGTCGATCTGTGTGTTAATTCTACAAAGTACTGTTAGTAATAAATTCTCTTTTCTTATTTTGGTTTGCCTTTATGGTGCTTACAGTGGCATACAAAAGATTAAATACACCAAATAAAAAGATGGAAAAAATCAGCTGTCGGTGAAATAACTTGAAATTGACTAAAGTAATGATAAATTTTAAAAATATGAAAATCATGGCATTGATTTCGAATTGTGATTCAACAGAACTAGTAAAAACAAACAAAAAAATAAAACAAACAAACAAGCCTGATGGGGCTCCTGATCTAAAATTTTATTGAGCAACACTTTGAAGCAATCAGTTGTTTTCTGTAACGTCCAATCAGACTTCTGCACCTGTTGACAGGTTATTTTGGTCCACTGTCCACTGTTAGAGAAATGTGCTCTAATTTGTCTGGGACAGTTTTGTTTATTTGTTTGTTTTAAGTAATTTTTAAAACCACAATTCAAAATCAATGTTTGATTTTACTAAATTACAATTAAGTAAATTTGTATTATTACTTTTTTAGTTTCTTGTTATTTAAACTACTATTGTGAATTTAGCCTTTTCTTTATTGGGAGGGAGTGTACAGTATAGTGTATGGAAACTTTCATATCCCACAGTATCTACTGTCAGTACTTGAGGCAACAAGAGACGAAAAGATAGGACCCAAATGCTGAACACGCAGGACAGATGATGGGTGACAATTTATTAATGATGACACAAGAGTCCATGAGGACATGGCATTCAGAGGTGGAAAATCCAGGTGCCATGAAGTAAAAATCCTGCCAAGTTTTTAGATCTAAAACAGGTGTTCAGGCTCATACCTGTAGAGGAGCTGTGTTAATTAAAGACAGAGTCCGGAGTCCCCCCCCCCCCCCCCCCCCCAAAAAATTTTTAAAATAAATAAACGTTAGACTTGTACAAGAGAAATCTGTCTCAATCCGGGCCTTTGGGCATCTACCCTCGTGGGGTGGTGAGTTTGAATGCAACTCCCTCTTCCCCCTGTCGGTAATTTGCTTTTCCCCTTTGTTTTCGTCTGGTTGGAACATTTCTGGGTGGAGATTTCTGTTTATATCACCAGCCAATGACAGAGCTAAGGGCATGACGCTGTGCGGGAATAAGCTCATGATTGGAGCAAACGCCAGTCACTCGAACTCTCAGGGAAAAAAAAAAGAAAAATAAAACAGTGAAAGCGGCAGGGATAAGTAAGAGCTCCAAGATAGTGCACGTTGGAAAACCAGGGTTAACATTAGTTTGGCTTTTACCTGCTAGCAAGCTTTGAAGGAGAGGCTTGAAGCTGAATAGGCTGAGGAACGTTGCGTCCATTATCCTAAGGGGAGGAGCGCTCAGTTTGAATACTGTTGTTTACAAACAGAAACGGGGAGGAACTCCAGACTCTACCGTTAAATTCAGCTGGTTAGTGATTGGTTGGCACAATTCACCTGGTTAGTGATTGGTTGGCTTCTGGTTCTTACCAGGATTCTTACTTTCTGGACCAGGTTTTTCCACCTCTGGTGACGTTGAAGCTACAAACTAAGACTATATAGGAGGAGTGGAGTGGGTAGCCTAGTGGCAATGTTGCGGGCTTTGGCGCGGCAGACCGGGGTTTGAGTCCCCAACACGGCACTCAGGTGAACAACTATGGGCCCCTGAGCAAAATCCTTAACCCCAAACAACTGCTCCCTGCACCATGTAATTGGCTGCCCTCTGCCCACCCAATGGGATTAAAGGTTCTGGTGCTGACTTGGAAGTTCTGGATACTGACTGGGATTAAAGGTTCTGGATACTGACTGAGATTAAAGGTTGTGATGTTGGCTGGGATTAAGGGTTCTTAGTGTACCCTGCCTCTTGCCTGATAATAGCTGGGATAGGCTCCAGCAACCCCCCATGACCCTGAACTGGATAAGCAGTACGGAAAATGAATGAATGAATGAATACACCCATTTAATAATCTGAGGGTTATTACATCAGATATCAAGCTGCTGTCAGGCTGAACGGCTTGACATATAGTTGCATCAATGGACACTGAAACCTTCTGAGAGGCAGTGACAGTTGTTGCCTGTTGTCATGAAAACAGCTGTCATGTTCTTCATGACGAGTCTACATACAGTACACTTGTCTCCTCCTTAAAGCAGTTAAACGTGATTAGTGTCATTTTACACCATGAGTCCACAGGTAGAAAACTGGGTCAGTGTGTGAAATGTAAAGACGGTGGAAGCCAGTGCTGTACACCAACCTAAAAATAAGTCATTTCTGTTTACACTACATAGCACACAGGATGCAGTTTACTCTGGACAGATTTCTTTCAAGTTTTCCAGTTTCAGGAGTGGCTGTCGGACATATCTGACCATTACAGTAATAACTTATCAGGGTCTATGTGAAGCTGTTGTTAGATGTTATTTTATGCTTTTATGGTCTATAAGGTGACCTTGGATGACTTAAAAAGGTACCAGGAAATAATGATTCATTATTATTATGAACACTATTTCCATCCTGGTAGAAGAGGTGGAGGTGGTGGAGTACAGATACCAGGGAGTTTAGGTGGACTGTGGCTGTGCACAAGAAGAGACAGAGTAGACTACTTTCTAAAGAACTTTAGCTCCTTCAATGTTCGAACCATGTTACACGTTTTTGATAATGAGAGGTCAATCTGCTCTGTGGCATCTGTTGGGGCAGCGGCATCAGAGCCAGAGAAACCTTAAGAAACTGAACCAACTGACAAAGTTTTGGTTCTGTACCGATAAGGAGCAGATTGTGCAGAGAAGAATGCTGCACATGTTGCTGAGCATAATTAGCATCACTGCACATTATCTGCATAATCCAGAAACAAAGTGTGTTCAGCCAGAGACTTATTCAACTCCGCTGCAACAAAGATAAATGAAGGTCGTTCCTCCCCACAGAAATATCCTCACAGTGACTGTTTCTAATGACTAATTGATATGCAACATCATCATTTGTGAGTTGCTACCAGAAACGTATTAGCTGCAGACATAAATTCAAGCTTTTTACAGCATTTCTTACCCAACACTTGCAGCTTTTACTAACTTTTTACATACCTTTCAGTCACATATCACATCTTATTTAGTTGATAAAGTCTTTGCATTTCTGAGTGTGATATTACATCTATTACACTTTTGTATGAGTTGACAAGGCAGCTTAGAAACCTGAGGGAATGTTTCTAGCAAACCTATTTCCTTTTGACTCAGGGATGAGCATCAGGAAATGAATCACATACTGTGTTTTTCTTCTGGACCCCTCCAACATAAACTTTCCTTTTGTCTGTTTTGCAGGTGGAGATGCTAGAGCGTAAATATGGTGGGCGTTTCATAACCCGCCATGCTGCCCGCACCATCCAGACAGCCTTCCGTCAGTACCAGATGAACAAAAACTTTGAGCGTCTTAGAAGTTCTATGTCTGAGAACCGTATGTCCAGACGGATTGTTTTATCCAATATGAGAATGCAGTTTTCCTTTGAAGGACCTGAAAAAGTCAACAGCTCCTACTTTGAGGGAAAGCAGCTCTCACTAACAGACGATGGCACCAAAATCAGTGCACTAGTTCAGTCGGAGCACGGTGGGGAAAGAGGCATGCAGGCCAAGACACCGACCACACAGAGTGACTTCACGGATGCCATCACAGAACTAGAAGATGCCTTTTCAAGGCAGGTCAAATCTCTCGCCGAGTCCATAGATGATGCGTTAAACTGCCGCAGCCTACACGGTGAAGACAGCCAGCCAGAGCCAGGGAGAGGCCGCCAGGACATGGACAGGGAGGGGAAACCCTCCCAAGGCTCCTCAGAACACCGAAAACTGGACGAGATGACAGCATCTTACAGCGATGTGACCCTTTACATTGACGAGGAAGAGTTATCACCCCCCTTGCATCTGTCTCAGTCTGTAGACCGCCCCTCTAGCACAGAATCCGACCTGCGGCAGCGTTCCCTCAACTCTTCCCAGGACTACTGGTCCCTGGTTCATAAGGATGAAAAGGGGGATACCGATACCAGCTGTCGCAGTACACCTTCCTTAGAATGCCAAGAGCAGCGTCTGCGGGTAGACCACCTTCCGTTATTGACCATAGAGCCTCCCAGCGACAGCTCGGTGGAGCTGAGCGATCGTTCTGACCGCAGCTCTTTGAAAAGACAAAACGCCTATGAGCGTAGCCTCAGCAACCAGCAGAGCAGTCCCAAACACATCAGCCACAGCCTGCCACCTCGGGGGCCTTCCAGAGAGGACGATGCCTCCCGCCACCGGCCCCGGCAGCTGGAGGCCCATCTTGCTATCAACGGCACAGCAAATCGCCAGAGCAAGTCAGAGTCTGACTTCTCTGACGGCGACAATGACAGCATCAACAGCACATCCAACTCCAATGACACCATCAACTGCAGCTCGGAGTCCTCGTCTCGGGACAGCCTGAGGGAGCAGACCCTCAGCAAACAGACGTACCACAAAGAAACTCGCAACAGCTGGGACTCACCTGCTTTCAGCAATGACATCATTCGCAAGAGGCACTACCGCATTGGCCTAAACCTCTTCAACAAGTACGTACACCATGAAAATTTTTAGGACACCTTCACACTAGCGCTCTCTGGTTGCTTTAAACCAATGATGTGTCCCAAATTGTTTACTTCCATACTCAATACTCAAAATTGTGAGTATACTGCATCAAAATTAAAAACAGTATGCATACAGTACGCTGTGGCTGTAAGATGGTGAAAAATTTCCGTAGAAGAAGAAGGAGTCGACATCGCACTTTCATTCCGGTGAGTACTCTGCATGGGAGTATGCAATTTGGGACAGCACTGCAAACTTGAAAATCACGTAATGAGCCATTGAGTGTATAGTATGGTTAGTGTACTCAATTTGGGATTTTGAGTATTGAGTATGGAAGTAGGCGATTTGGGACACAGCACAAGTCTGCTTCCATGGATAGCACGGTTTGTTTGTAGTAGTGTAAACACTCATTCACTAAGTGAGCTAGATATTCTCCTTTCTTCTTGGTCAGTAGTCATTTCTAAGAGCATCACCCCTTAGTGAGCAAATGTTGTAACTGTGTGGCGTCGTCCAGTTGGTTTGGGCCTCTTCAGTGAAGTTCAGTGTGAACGCAACCCAGACCAAAGGACGATGAGATATTTTTATAATTCCGGCCCAACCGAACCAAATCCCCTGGACTATCCTGGTCTGAATGCGTCCTTAATCTCAAAAGTGATTTGATTATTCATTCCATACAGTTTTGTTTTGTTGAACAGCCTTGCATTACACTATTGCTGATAGGATAACATCTATCAGCCTGTTTTACTTGAGGTCCACTCTGCTTTACTTTATGCAGTCACTCTGCGCCTCGGTCATTCCATTTAATCAGAGATAATTTTGGATTTGGTTTCTTTCAAAGCCAACCATTAATTTCCTTTTAATCATATGTGATCAACACCACAGAGAGAAGTAGCTCCTTCCTCTCTCCTCTCAGTCCTCATCCCATCACTCGCCTCCCACCCTCCCTTATTCCCTAAATCCTGTCCCTCATCTGACACATATTTAGCCGGGGTTAGAAGTGCGGTGGGATAATCACAGATTTGGATTGTGTCCTCACTGCTTCCTTTTTGGTCTCTGTTGATTTAACTGTCTTCACTCCTTCCCGTGCCTCAAGGAAACCAGAAAAAGGGATCCAGTATCTGATAGAGCGAAGCTTCGTTCCGGACACTCCAGTGGGTGTGGCCCACTTCCTGCTGCAGAGGAAAGGCTTGAGTCGGCAGATGATTGGCGAGTTCCTGGGGAACAGGCAGAAGCAGTTCAACAGGGATGTACTCGAGTGAGTGCTCTATTTCCATCTGCTCTTTGGCTCATTTGTTTGTCCAGATGGATCATTTCAGGCTTTTGACGCCCAAACACAGAATATAGTCGTCAGTTGGCAAAGTACCATTTCAAAAAGCCTTTGGAGTTTTTGAGAACCACATACTGACTGAAATTAAATAAAATAGAATCCACCCAGGAGATAGCTGTGATACTTAAAAAAAAATCCTCTTTATATTACCAATGTCTTTTTAGTAATGGTGGGCAATGGTGAAGATCTAGATCCTCTGGGTCCTTCAAATAGTATTCATGCTTAAAACTGATGAGACATGTGTAAATCAGACTGAAGGTACACAAAGATTTATCACATCCCATTCAGACACATCTGAAGAGCTTCTTTGGGAAATATCCATAAAGCAAGATATTAACCAATCAATGAGTGTCCGTTCATCATTTTAATTCTAGCTACATCTTAGCTAGATGTAGATGTACTTCCTTTAGTTTGGGTGTTATTTCAGACGGGAGGCAGAAAAAGTAAGCCTCATCAAGAAAAGGTTTCATTTTCATCCAGAGTTTCACTCACTAGGAAAGCACCTGCATTAAAACTCTTATTTCAAATGAACAAAAAATTATTGATCCAGTTCTGGAACTGGAGGATGGAGCTTTCAGGAAATTATTTGATTTTAAGGCCTATAATTTGTTTTCCTCAACATGGCCTCTGCTTTAACAAAAACTGTTAACAAATGTTAAAAATCCACATGAACTATTTGCATATGGTTAAAGATAAACTCTTAACGCAACATGTTAAAGTACATATTATGACAACTCCCTCTAACAGCATCATACATGTGAAAACTTACTAGCCACTGCCATCATTGCTGAGCTTCCTACATGTGTCTTCTCCAGCTGCGTGGTGGATGAAATGGACTTCTCGGCTATGGAGCTGGATGAAGCGCTCAGGAAGTTCCAGGCCCATATCCGAGTTCAGGGAGAAGCCCAGAAGGTTGAGCGGCTGATCGAGGCCTACAGGTGAGAAAACCTGAAACACACGGCATTGCATGCCTTCACTTCCCAATCCAGCTTAGATAGCTTAAAGGGCTTTTCACAGAATTTAGGAAGAAGGTATTTCTTTACGTCAGCTCTGACTTACATGTTAAATTAAGAGGCAAATTAATGTGTTCATTGCCACCAACATAGTGTATAATTAATGGATAACAGAAGCTCTGTTACACTTTAAAACGGAGGAGACACCAAACAGTTGAAATCCTAATTTGACGTTCTTGAACAGAAGCTATCAGAGCAGAGCAAAGCCTTTTCAAAGCCAGACTTTGTTCCACCAGATCATTATAGAAAGTCATTTAGAGAAAAATCGTTTAAAAAGTTGAGGAAAAGGTTCCCCGAGGCTGCTGATGGATGTTGTTTCTGTCTCATTTACTTTCCACAAACATCCACAAGGTGCTCTGGTGCCTGCAGAGAATTTGCTTCGATCAGCTCTGAGGAAGGACACTAGGGCCTCTGTAAAACAGAGGGGTGGGGGTGAGGGGGTGGGGACAGCTCATCTGGTGGTTGCCTTAAGCTCATTCCAGATATGATCACAAGCTCACGTAAACTGTTTGTCAGCTGCAGGCTGTATTGGCTGATTTCACTGGTGCTGCTTGGTAAAGGCTACGGACCAGTCGTCCCTTTCACACAGAGATTCCACCACAGTCCCACAGAGAAGAGCCCCTATCATTATGTTGTCTTTGCTGGCGTTTTTCATGTCACCCTGAACTAACCAAACCTGCTGCAGCAGTGCATTTTTCAGCCCGGTGTTACAGCAGAGGTGGGAGAGAAGCCACAATTAAACTGGAATAAGAGTTTAAGGGCACATTCACAAAACCTTTTTGATTCAAATTACAGTCTGTTTGCTCAGGAAGTCCGCTTCATTTGGGGGGAGTTGTGAATGCGCAAACGGACTCTGATCCGGAACAAATAAGCGGACTTGGTCCGCCTACAAACGCAGGTCTCGGTCCATTTAAAGTGAACCAAATACAGGAAGTGGACTACAAACTGCACTGGCATTGTGGGTAAAATGTTGGGTATTGTAGGTAAACGCCACGACAACAAACACACATGTGGGACTGTGGTTCTTATAAAGATGGCTCGTCATCATACGTGGAGTTACGAGGAAGTAAAAGCTTTAATTGATATTTGGTCTGATGAAAGTATATCCAGCTCCTTGCAAGTACACACAAAAATGTCGTTTTGTGGAGGAAACGGAAGCTGTGAGAACCTTTTTGTTTGTTGTACATCTTGTCCTCGCCTACGGTGAATCCAAATGCAGCACCACTTCTGGAGAGATTTGGAACATTATCCAAAAGGTTTGGCTCGTTTGGCTATGGTGCAACGTGAACGGGATCTCGGTCTGGAAGACCACCCCCACCCCCAGCCGAACCGAGTCCCCAATCGGACTGAGACTCACGGACTGTGCTTTCTGAACTACCTGTCCTCCAAAGTTATACGTACTATAGGGTCGTTTTTGCATACACCAAAATACGACCTATATTTACGTTTTTCTTTAAAAGCGTCCAATAGCAACTCCTAGTGGTGGTTACATGACTGCCGCGTTCCTCGCTGGTGTGACCAAAAGAAAAATGGCGGATGCCCCTTCAGAAATTCATATTTTTTTTAGATAGATTTCTGACGTGCCTAACTTTGTGCGGCTGAAAACACACAAGCATCTGAAAGCGTCTCCTTTCTTGGCAGTCCCCAGTTGTTCCACTGGAAACGGGGAGGTACAGACCCGATTTTCAGATGTTTGTGTGTTTTAAGACGCACAATGTAAAGCACGTCAGTAAACGCTAGCTGGCTAATGCTAGCATGCTGTGAAGTTCCGGTGTCGTGCGGTGTTGTGCCCCACCGGCGACAAACAAACGTGTGTTTTATTATAAAGTTCGGCCCTTCACCGCGACGAATCGATTGCTTTGATCCAGCTTTTGATCCAGTATCACTTCAGTCTGGAATGAAAACTTAAGTATGTTTGGAGTTTATAAGATTTAAACAGTATAACAGAGCAGGAACGGCTGTTGTTAACATGGCCCGGAAGAGGAAGTGTCCAAATACCGGGAAGTTCCGGTAAGCGTGATAATCCCCTATTTCCAAAACATCAATGTTTACATAAACTTCATTGATAGCGAAGCTATTATTTTACACCTTTAGTTTCTACTCAGTTTTCATCTCTTTTAATATTCTTCAACTAACAGGTGAAACATTCTCAATGTCCCGCATTAGCTACAAACTGCATGCAAAAGATAACTGATAAGAAGCTAACAAGCTAGCAAGCTAACGTGGCTTCATTTACTTTTTATCTTTGTAGTTCCTCTGGAAACTACAACCAACCTGTTCTGCATAGATGACACACTGTCGTGTAAATGCTACAAAGATTTACTTCCATCGTCATTTCATTAATATTGCTGTGTTCGCCATTATTATTGAATGCACAATGTATCATTTCTTTTTTTTAAAAACCATCTGGTTGCTTTGTTTCCAGCTGTGTTTGTATGCTAGAAGAGTGGCTTTTCCGGTCCTTTTCATGAATATCTGTGACATGAAAAATGAAGCGTCTCTGATTGGCTCCCTCCCATGAATGTATGAAGGAAACTCCTCCCCCCGCTCTGTGTGTGTAACAGAGCACACGAACGAGTTTGTTCCACCATGCTAGCAAACAGTTAGCTAACTTAGCTTCTCAACTCCGCAGCTACAGTCGCGTCGTCTTCACTTCTAGTGCGGAGGGGAGGGTTACCTGCCTTCCCATGGGCGGGTACTGTATAAACCCATGTGGGCGACGCCCTTTTCGATGTGACCCGGAAGTGAAAGGCTTTTCCTGATTCGCTTCCTTCTCTGTAGTATTGTTTCTATGAATAGGAAAAACAGCCAGTGGAGGTGACGCACCACTATCAAGCGTAGCTTGTGTATGTAACAAGGGGTGACCCTCCGTATTTCAAAAGGAGCAAGTTAAAATGGTTTTCAGTGGAAGGAGATCTTAAAGAAAAAGAAGTTAAATTTAGGCTGAGCCAGTTAGCTTAGCCTACCGAGGTAACTGGTGCTAACACTCCTGTTAGCACCAGGAGTGTCTGACACATAAGCAGTGCTATGTTTTCCTCACATTATGATGCAGGGGTCTACCAAATATTTATGAAGGTGTAATTACTTCGGGAAGTTTACCACATGCAGAGCCGCATGTGTTTTGGTGGGAAACAGAAGTCCTACAGGGTTTTAAGTAGGGATGGGTATGTCGATTACCTGGAGTAGGGCTGGACGATAATTCAATATCAATATATATCGATCGATAGAGGTTTTTTCAAAATAAAAAAAAAAGAGGGTCAATAAAAGTTCAATATAGAAGCACAGTTTTCTGTAGCCTATCTGGTAGCATGATACAGTCACTACTTCCGCCAAACCAATCACAAACACAGACCCAGGCAAAGGCTGAATTGGAATTCAGTGTTATGCTCCTTTCAGACTTGCACTGGAAAGCGGTAATATTGCGAACTCTGTCCTTTATAACGCTGCATTCAGACATGCGTACCGGCCTTTTACCTCAGAGATGTAGCGGACATGTACCAGCTGGTCTACATGTCACAAGAGCAGAAATGTTGCAGCATGTTGTTTTGGCTGAAAGCACAAGAAAATGTTCTGGACAGAGTTGAAGGGAGAGCGGGGCTGTGCTGACTTTTTTTCCGCAACATTTCCTGATATAATAAAGCGCCGGGACTCGATAAGTCTGTAAGGAAGCGACATGTTGGAAAAGACAAGGCTGTTTAAAGAGCGGATGAACTTTACCGCTCATGTTCTGCAATGCAAGCCTGAAAACGGCTTTAGCCTGATCTTTATTATAAGTACGTCATTCAGAAAAATACCACTGTACAATACAAAACTTCCAATTTGTTTTTACTTCTGAGAGTTTAAGAGAATGAAATGATGTGAAAGCAGACAAACTCTAGCTTCTGTGTCACATGATGGTGGTAGCCAGATGTCATGATGATGCTGCTACTGTTAGTGATGATGATGATGTTTTGGTATTTTTCAGTGGTTTAATGCAAGTTATTGTGTATTATGCAAATTATATTTATAATATTACGATTATATTCTTTATTTGTAAATTTTCCACTGGATAAATATAAATAATCTTAACTTTTACTTAAGTTATTTGATAATTGAATGAAGTTTTTAATCTTTCTTTTAATTTACTCGTCAATATACAGTAATTTATTGTTTTAAAATCATTTCTTTCCAGTACTCCCTTTGCATTTAAGATATTAATGCAAACTGTTTAATCATATGATTGTCTTTTAAGGGCTAAAAAGTATCGTTATCTATGAAAAAGTATCATAAACTACTGGTTTCGTATCAACAGGAAAAATCTTGGTATCACCCATTACTCGTTTAAGTTGTGGTTTACATCAACGTTTGTGTGTCTGGTGTCGTCTTTGCAGTCAACGCTACTGCATCTGCAACCCCGGTGTGGTGCGGCAATTCAGAAACCCTGACACCATCTTCATCCTTGCCTTTGCCATCATCCTCCTCAACACTGACATGTACAGCCCAAACGTCAAGCCTGAGAGGAAGATGAAACTGGAGGACTTCGTCAAAAACCTTCGAGGTACTCAGCTCTTCTCAACCTTCAGCTTATCATATATAATCATTCTGCTTCGATCAATGGCCACGTCAATAAGGGACTTTATTTTAAATGACCAAGAAAGCTTTGCTGTTAAGCCAAAGCACTTCAGCCACCCTGAGCAGATTTTGTGGGTATTAGCTGAAGGCTGTTCTGCATGACCAGCTAATTTTTCTGCCTATTGGAGACTCTGTAATTAAAGTACAATATTAAGTGTAAGAAATAATAAATCTTCATCTTCAGAGAAGCCTGAAGGACATTTCTGCCCACATGTTGAGACATATGTGCAGCCTGTAAGTCAGCTCAGGCCTTCATCTATCATCCCAAATCTGTAAATTAGCCACTAATCCCTTTTTATTCTCACTTTCTCTCATCCTCTGACAGGAGTTGACGACGGGGAGGACATCCCCAGAGAGATGTTGGTGGGGATATACGAGCGCATTCGCAAGCGAGAGCTCAAGACTAATGAAGACCACGTGTCCCAGGTTCAGAAAGTGGAAAAACTGATAGTTGGAAAAAAGCCGGTAAGTCTGGGTTTGCCCCCCCCCCCCCCCGGTGGCTGCACGTTGAGTGTGACCACTTTTATCACGAGTAGAGACGAGCTGCCGCGTTCAGAAATCAAATTAGCCAGCGTACCTCTGAGCCGCAGCAGAGCGTCCTGCTTTATTCATGGCCCACACTCCCCAAAAATGAGCAGAAATGAAAGAGCATTCTTTATCTGAATGTACTTTCCTCACTGTGTGACACATCAATTCTTCAGGGCTGGGGACCTTCACGCTGAAAAACTGAAATATATCTTTCTCTGGAGTGTCGGGCACAAAAAAGAGCCGGCTGACAAGCTCCATAATAATGACGGAGAAAAACAAGAACAAACTCAATGACTCTCAGCTTCTGTCGTCCGATGAGCGTTTGTGAAACTCGAGTTTCCTGCAGCGACTCCTGACGGCGTGCTGAAGGTTATTCAGGTTGACACATGCTGGAAATGATAAAACAAACTGAAGGACATTTGGACGTTGGCTCTGTGAACCAGAAAACTGGTTTTCTAATTTAAAATCAAGCCCGTATTTCTTGCATCTTGATGAAGGCCTGCATGTGTTGACTAATCTGTAAAATGTCTCTTGTAGATCGGATCTTTGCACCAGGGTCTTGGCTGTGTGAGTATTACACACTAAGGACATTTTTGGCATACGTGATGGAGCACATGTATAACTGGAGGGTGGTGCTGTCTTGCGTCTGCAGGTACTATCACTTCCCCACCGCAGGCTGGTTTGTTACTGCAGACTATTTGAAGTCCCCGACCCCAACAAACCCCAGAAGCTGGGCCTGCACCAGAGGGAGATCTTCCTCTTTAATGACCTGCTGGTGGTACGGCCGCGCCACTCCCAGCACACCCACAGCAAACCTGCACGTTTTTATTTATTCATATCCAGTCTAACTTCTTGTTTATGCTACGCTCCTCTCTTAGGTCACAAAGATTTTCCAGAAGAAGAAGAACTCTGTCACGTACAGCTTCCGTCAGTCCTTCTCTCTGTACGGGATGCAGGTGCTGCTCTTCGAGAATCAGTGTAAGTTATGATTGTGATTCCAGTCATTCCCCTTAACTCGTCTCCAAAAACAGCCGTCAGTCTGTTTCTATGACAACTACAGATGCACAAATAACACAATTTTCAAACTGAGTACAAGTACTTACATCTGAGTACTTGCTGATATAGAGTACAGATATACAGTTGTCCTCAAAATTATTCCTGCCCTCAAACTGAAGAAGGAAAAAAATCAGTTGTCAGTGAAAAAAAATTGAAATTGACAAAAGAAATAATAAATAAAAAAGTTCTATGAAAATCATGACATTGATTCGGAATTGTGGTTCGAAAGAAATATATATAAAAAAACACACAAAAAATAAAACAAGTAAATGAGCATGATGGGGCTCTGAAGCTAACATTTTTTTGAGCAACACTTTGAGACAATCTCTGCAATGAAGTGTTTTATCTAATGTTCAAAAAGACGTCTGCACCTGTTTCTGGTATGTTGGTCCACTGTTCATGGGAAAGGTGCTCTAATGTGTCTGGGACAGTTTTGTTTGTTTGGTTTTTTAAAATTATTATTTCCAACCACAATTCAAAAGGAATATTTCATTTCACTACAGTATAATTTTGTAAATTTTTGTTTGTGTCTTTAGTTTCTTGTAATTTGAATTACTGTTGTGAATTTAGCCTTTCTTTAATTTGAGGGTATGAATAACTTTGAGGACAACTGTACAGTAAGTACTGATAAATGCCATTACAGTCCACTGGTAAGCAGTATGGACCAGAATGCCAGATGTGAGACTGACTGGTTGGTGTGGGATTTATCTGCTCATCCTGTGTCTACATGAACGGCTGGAAAACTGTCAGAATCTTCCAGAATACGGAGGATAAAGTGGTTTCTGGTGGATTCGGTTCACTGCTGTGACACACACCTACATGTCTAAGAGCAGCTTCTCTCACTGAGATGATGCCAAATTCAGATTTTTAATGTGGGATGAGTGAAAGCTTTGCTGTTTATACGTTAGAGGTAGAGTCCGGAGTTCCTCCCCATTTCTGTTTGTAAACACTATTAAATCTGAGAAATCTCCACCCAGAAACGTCCCAAACACAACAAAACAAAGGGAAAAAACGAATTACAGACAGAAGGAGAGGGAGTTGCAAACAAACTCACCACTGCACAAGAGTAGAGGCCCAAAGGGGCGGATTAAGGCAGTTTCACTTGCACAAGTCTATTTTTGGGGGGGAATCTCCGGACTCTACCTTTAATGTGTTAAAAGAAAAAAAGAATGCTAAATCCACTCATCAATCTTTTTTGTATTGACGCATTAATTTTGACAGGCCAAGCCTTTTTCACTGGTACCGGGTTCTGCAGCATCGGAACATTTTCATGAAAACTGAGCATGAGCAGGAGCTGGAGGAACAAATGACCTCATCACAACACAGTTTATTTAAAGGAGTCATTACCCGGAAATCCCTCTTTTTCATGTTCAAACGTCTATTGGAACAGGACCTCAGTTAAAACGTGCCAGAAACTCCGGAGAGTGAAAGTGGCTTTGTTTTTGAGTGTGGGCTCTCTCTACACCAGGGTCGGCCACAAGAGCGCGCTCTCCAGAGTACGCCATTTGGCTTCTCCGCCGGCATTGACAACTTAGCCGATATCTGCTAACATAAGTTGTCTTTAGCACCATCTGAAATCAGCTGATTACCTGCTGACGGGCGGTGTCAGAGAGGAGGACGCCCCCTTTCTCTATCAATCGTTAGGTTTTTATCATGCTTTTCTCTGTTGGGACATCATGTCGGTCCATCCTGAGTTTTACAAACCAAACTTTGTTTTGGTTTGTGAGGCTTACCTCGTGAACGCGCTCACAGACAAGTCTACTTCTCGCTCTTAAACTCACGAGAAAAAAAGTGGGGGATGAAAAGAGGTCAAACTGAGCTTAATGAATTTTCCTCCCACCCAACTTTAATCAAAAATTCATTTTAAGATAATTTAAGGAAGATTGTGTACGTAAAAAACCAGGTTATAAACACTGCTCAATCCAAATACTGATGCATGAGGGTGGCCATCCCGACCCAGTACCCTCTGCCTTTAGCAAGTGTCTACGTAATTACTTAAGTAGAGTTTTTGCTAAAATTTCACATCGTTCATTTCACGATGTCCATTGACGAACACCTTGAAAATAAATGTTCAGGCTCATGATGTTTTTCTGCCATCACCTTTGTAATAGCTGGGATAGGGTCCAGCAAACCCCGCGACCCTGAACTGGTCTAAGTGGTACAGAAAATGAATGAATGAATGAATGAATGAATGAATGAATGAATGAATGAATGAATGAATGAATGAATGAATGAATGAATGAATGAATAAATAAATTTATGGATGAAAAAAGACAGGTGCAGCTGCCTTGATGATATCTGACAGGCATCACTAACTTCGGACCTCTTGGGCCAGTGTCTGGAAGGTTTTCAACATTTCTGTGCTCCAACACATCTGACTCAAATGAAACAGGTCCAACAGCCTATGAAGTTCTGCACAATAACTCATTAATCTGGGTCAGGTGTGTTGGCACAGAGTGACACTAAAAACCTATCGGACACTGGCTCAAGAGGTCCGGAGTTGTTGATCCCTGATATATGAGGTCTACCTCCTCATTTTGGATCACAAGCTCTGGACTTGTTCAAGATTTCTTCTGCAGGAAAAAAACTGATGAGAAAATTGAGTCAGACAAAAATGGCAGGAAACTCAGTCCCTTTTCAAGTCGCTGGTTAAGGCTCGCTCTTGTCTTCTAGATTATCCTAATGGAGTCCGCCTGACCTCAGCCATTCCTGGAGCAGACATCAAGGTCCTCATCAACTTCAACGCCCCCAACCCTCAGGATCGCAAGAAGTTTACCGATGATCTGCGAGAGTCCATCGCAGAAGTCCAGGAAATGGAGAAGTACCGGATAGAATGTGAGCGGACGCTCTCCGTCCATGGTGTCAGGTGGCGTTGATGTAAAGTCTGAAGTATAACTGAGGTGCTTGTGTTTTCCCGGCCCAGCGGAACTAGAGAAACAGAAGGGGGTGGTGCGGCCCAGCATGTCCCAGAGTTCCGGCTTGAAGAAGGAAACCGGGAACGGCAACCTCAGCCGAGCCAGCCTCGACGACAGCTACGCCATTGGTGAAGGCCTGAAGAGGAGCGCCCTCAGCAGCTCACTACGTGACCTCTCGGATGCAGGTAAAGTTAGACGTTGCCATGGTAACCCTCTCAGCTTTGGCTATTAGACGCGGTAGAGCGTACGCCCGAGCCGGATGCTGGCACGATGCTGTTTACTGCACTTGTTTCGGAAACTTGGAAGAGGGTGGATTCCTGTTCCTGTGCAGCTCTGATTTCGGTGGTTGCCATAGCAACTGGCCTGCCAATACAAAGTATCAGGGCCAGGGAAGTAAAGAGATTGACATGGGTGTGTTTGCTAATGGGCCTAGGTGTTATTTACTAGAGGCTATCAGCTCCTAATCCCGTGTCAGCAGCGGCGGGTGGAGCAGCGCTATCTAGGTCACTGCGATCAGTCCGAGCGTCTTAGCTGGAGGCATTAGTGTTGCTCCAGGCAGGCTGCAGCCAGCCCAGGCCTCGCTCTGCACACGTCACAGATTAGCTCCAACTTCTAAACAAACTGAGGAGCAGGAATCTCTGAGGAAAACAAACGCAGCACCATCTCTGATCAGCCTCACTGAAGAAAAAGCTAAATTACTGATTAACTCCTGAAGGCCTGCAGCCGAGCTCCTGCCAGCAGGGCCTCGCTCGCCCTGCAGAAATACTGAGAGAAAGCTGATGGAGATCCCTCGCTGTAGCGCTTCATTCTAGCTGGCTGCTAGCTAGTCATGTGCCACCTTAGTGTGTTAGCATCCTCCCAATCTAGACAGAAGGGATGTGTGCACCCCCACGCTTTCACCAGGCGTGTCTAACCTGTCATGTCCCGTGTTCTGGGCAGGCAAGCGTGGGAGACGCAGCAGTGCAGGATCACTAGACAGCAATCTGGAAGTAAGTAGGAAACCGATGACGCCGAGCTGTCCCTCGCATTCATGTGGCAGCCATCTTGTTTCTCTTTGTGCTGTCCTTCTCTGTTTTTGGTGTTTTTGTTGTGAGCAGCTTGCATGCACTCGGCTGAGCAGGAATGCTGGTGTGGCTGTTGCGTTAACCGTCATCAACGCAGCACAACTAACATGGCCTCTGACTCCTGTTTGTGTCGTGGGTTTCTGTTGGAGATTTGTCCTGATATTAGCTGCTGCATGTCCACTTCTGACTGACCTCTGCCAACTGACCCCACCCCTTCCATTCATACCGTTACACTTATCCAGCAGGAAAAGTTCATCAGCACATGTGCTGTAACTGAGTTTCTCTACCAGAATACCGTTTCTTACCTTTTTTTATCCTTCTTTGCCACATCTCAGAAGTAAACATTGGACCTTTCAATCATTTGAAATAAGTTAGTCCAATAAGTTTTATCTGAGATTATTGACAAAATGCAGGTAAACTGCCATGGTTATTATAGTTAACTAAAACTAGCGAAAAACGTAAACTAAAATGAAAAAAAAAACATTTTAGTTAACTGAAATAAAAATAAAATTGACAGTTAAAAAAAAAAAAAAAACGACAACTAAGTAAAACTATTGTCTTTACAAAACTAACTATAACTTACTAAAATCATCGCAAAAACCTCCTTAGTTTTAGTCTTTGTGAATTTGTTTAATACATCAGCCTTTGGTATGAAATCTGTTTCTATTTAATCTATTTACTTTGCTCTTCTGGTCACCAGACAAATACGTATAATTTACAAAAAAAAAAAAACTAAAACTAACACTGAAACTAATAAAAACTAAACTAAAACTAAGCATTTTCCAAAAATAAAACTAATAAAAACTAGCAAACCTGCTCAAAAACTAACTAAAACTACCAGAATTGAAAAACAACAAAAGAATACAAAAAGTATAAACTAAATACCGTAAAAACTGAAACTGATTAATCCAAAACTATTGTAACCTTGAACTAAGCTAGCTGTTATATACGTAGACTTAGGGATGACTATCTGCACATTTTAAAGGTACAGTGTGTAAGAATTGCTGACATCTAGTGGTAAAGATGGGTATAGCAATGACTTCATATGCCCAGGACCATCAGTGGCCAAAATTCTCCCAGACATAAAGATGTTTTCATCTGTGAGTGGATCCAGTGGTCTCAGGTGTAGCTATGACTGTACTATGAGTTGGGCTGGGCATTGTTTGAATTTTAACCATTTCAGTTTCGATTCCTGCTTTCGATTCTGGTTCCTAACGATTCTCGATTTCAATTATTTTAAGGGGCAGGGTTAAGAAAATGTACATTTTCTTTTTTTGTGGACAACTAAATGAAATAACAGACACAGAAATTAATATAGTAAACTCCAGCTCTATTTATGTTCTGAACAAAGGCATTTAATTGCTTTTTTTTTTTTTTGGGGGGGGGGGGGGGGGGGGGTTAAAAGTAGAATTAGAAATAGAAACGATACCTGGCCAAACTTGAATAGACCTAGAGTTAAAGTTCACCATTTTAAAATGAACTGTTAAACTGGCTGTTTTGTTTTTGTTTTTATTAAGAGTTTACTACATATAAGAGTACTTTAAATTAAATGTCTCTCCACATTTTTTGTTAAGAGGCATTAATATCCGACAATCAGTGGCAGCTTTGAGTTTTATTTTTAGTCTGGTTCACAGAGCAGAGGTGAACATCTCCTGCTGTGATGTAGCTGATGCAGCCTCTACTGTGCATTAAGGGGCCGCGGCAGCGCGCAGGAAACTAAACATTCTTTCACATCGGTCTCTAAAAGTCTCCGATAAGACCAGAAAATGTCACAGATTAAAAGAAAGTCATCAGAGGGTCTGAGAACTCGCTAAATATAGCTACAAATACGCCCAGTTGTGCTGGGTGCGTCAGCTTTAAGGGGAACTTCGTTTTTTTCAATCTGGACCTGTTTTCTAGCATGAAATACATCATTTACTCACCCAGACAGTTTTGGTGCAACTTGAATTCCTTCGGGAGATATTTAGATCCACTCCAGATCAGTGATATAATGGGAAAGATTGGGCAACCCCGTCCAGCCTCTAAAAAGCCATCATCTGCCACAAACTCCTTCATTTCACCAATGTTTTGTTACGAAACATTAGTTGAACTTTTTACTGCGGCAGCTTTGATGACGTCACTATTATGTGACACCATAACAAGTAAACATCTGTAAATAAAGACAAATCACGATGAAAAAGCCGTTTCGAGCTCACATGGGGTTCTGACTCGTGTTTGGTAACAAAACATTGAAGGAGTTTGAGGCAGATAATGCCTTATTTAGAGGCTGGAAGGCGGTTGCCCAATTTCTCCCATTATATCGCGCATACGCTGATCTCGAGTGGATCTAAATATCTCCCGAAGGAATTCAAGTTTCACCAAAACTATCTGAGTAAATGAATGTATTTCATGCTCGAAAATAGGTCCAGATTGAAAAAACCAAGTTCCTCTTTAATCGGGTGCACCAGAAAATCAGCACTGACAAACGTTTTGCTTCCAGCGGATTCTTTGGTGTTTCTTCTTCTGGTTCAGCGGGCTGGGCATTGAAAATAGGAATCGAAATTTAAAAATTTGAACGATTCCGGGGGAATCTGAGTTAGTCCCAGTTCCAATCAATACTCAATGCTCAATGCCCAACCCTAAGTAACTACTTTTAATGTCTTTTAAGGCATTACTTATCCCAAACAGTGGTCAAACTCCACTATACAAAGCTGGTACAGCAGCTTTAAAGTTCAGAAGGTTCTCTCTTCACTCACATTGTTTTGTCCTTCAGGGACACCGTAGTGAAAATGGTGGCACAAATATAGTAGCCTCCATGTATGTGGACCCACAACAGGTAGATATAAATGACTCATTCCAAGAAAATAAACACACAACAGCTATTCTAGTGCAGCCATTACACATTAATACAAACATATTTTGAATTATACATTCCAGTTTTCTGACATTGACCTTTCATTTTGTTACACACTGCACCTTTAGCAAACTCCTGAAATTAACATAAACTTTATTAACAGTTGCATAATAAATTGTCTACATGGTCCTTTTCTGCACAGCTTAAGTTAATTTTATGCTAGCTTGAATTTCTGAGCAGGTTTTTAGACCTTAATGAAGGCTGACATGATTTAAACCCATACTGTATTTTTCTTATTGTCAACAAATACCTAAAGGAGTCCATCTCACAATATTTTTAACATTGGATTACAAGGCCACTGCAGGCTAAAGTTGTTTTATTTCCACTCCATTATATGAAGCTTGGAGCCAAAAACATCTTCATAATTAAACTGTGCAGCTACCAGTCTGAAACTGTGCACTGTGTCAGCGTGAATGTCACCCATTCGGTTCTTAAACCGCACAATTTATGCACAACACACAACAGAGTGAGCACTAAAGCTGCTCAGTTACCACACACACATCCACCGAGGATCTTACCCAGGGATCTTCGCTTCAGGTTAATGAGTTGCTGCTGATTGCAACTTCCATTTCTGATGTCAGACGACTTTCAGTCAGAATCATTTAACCGTTTAGTTTGCAAATAAATGAATGATTGAAAAGCATCTTCCTGTCTTCGCTGATTTGGGCTGATTAGAGACGGCACCGTGGACCTGCCTCAGCATGTTGTCCTCAGATGAGCAGTAGCGGTGGCTAAAACAACCCCCCCGGGGCAGAGCTGGGCTGTGTGGAGATAATTCTGCCGCAGCCTGACCACATTCACCACGGTCCACGTTCATCAGGAACAAACAAAAGAGCGTTTTCCAAGGATCTACCCTGTTCATGCATTGAGACATAAGACAGAGGTCAGCAGCAGAGTTTAAGACAGTAAAAAAAAAGGGAGGGGGGGTGGAAGTTTTATCTACTTTGTCACAATAAAGACTAATAAACCAACACCACCTAAACGGGACAAAGAGGTCAAATTCAGAACGTAATCAGTAGAAGACAAGTTGGACCATCACCAAAGCCTGCATGGATAGTTCCTGTTGCATGTTCTGCACGGCTCTGAAGGACCTGCTTCATTCTCTAATTCATTTGCTAGTCTGTGTTTCTCTGCAATAAAACCACTGTGACATTTTGTCTTTTGATTGTTTGTCTTGCTTATTTTGAAATGTCAACAAACAGTAAATCTTGTGCGTCAGGCAAGTTGTCGGTTAAAGTGTGAAATCAGTATATAAAACTGAATTGTGTTTGTTAGTTCTGCACATGAAAAGGAAAGAGGAGAAGTCAAAACATAAAACACTTCAATCCAGAATATATGGCGACAGGCAGTCATGCAGCAGCAAAGAGTCTGAAGATGGAGAAGATGTTTGTCTCCTCATGACAGCACAGATACCGCCGGCTCTGACAGACTCAGCAAGATCAGCCTCCAGAACAGTCAGAGAGAGTCAACCATGAGACGTTCGCACGGAAACACAAGCAAGGCAGCCAACCGAGAGAGGACACAGACAGTTTTCATAAGGCAACTGCAGGGGCGGAGCTGGGGGGGGGGGGCATCTTTTACCTTAATGATTGACAGGTCACTGGAGGACAACAGAAACATTTTTGGTGCGTTCAGACCGGCGCGGCAGTTTTACATTCAAAGTCTAAGTAAACGTGTGTCAGGGAGTGTTGAACCTTCTTGCAGCGCGTTTGAGGCTTCGGGCGCGACGCGTTTTGTCGTTGGAAAGTCTGAACTTTTGCCACTTTGAGGCGGGGCGTGTGGACAGGTAAGCCAGGCATTTGCTTGCACCTCCTGTCTCTAGGGGGCCCCCCAACGGCTGACAAATTGTTCTGCATAGCAATGACAAGAATGGGCATTTACTTTGCAATGAAATGACATCGTAGTAGAAAACCCCCTTGTTGGGCCCCCACCCCATGCCTCTTGCTCGGAGCCCCATAAGACCCTAGCAACACCACTGGCGTCAACCAATCAGAGACTCGTCATGTCCCAGTGCCGTGACGCAAACACACATTTTCTGACAGGATGGGAAATACCGAGGAGACCCTGGGGAATCTCCACGGAGACAGTGGAGGAGAAAATGTGATCTGCGTTTGGTCCCGAGTTTTTCGAATGGCGGGTTGACAACTTGCTGTCCTGATAGGATTAATGAGCTCATAATGCCGTCCTGATGCAGGTCTGCAGGCCGTTAAACTTGGCCGGATAGGATGACAGCTGAAAGCGCCCATCGTCGTCGTGCAGTTCCTGGAGCAAATGGTGAAACTCACTAAACTCAGAACACCTCTGGACAGTCTGTTAAAACCACACACGGCGCAGAGACGCCCAAAAATGTCGTTCTCTGGCCTCGTGGAGCAAATAAAGTCAAGCAGTGGCTCAGTTTCATCTGCCATCGTCGGAAAATAACCGAGTCCACCACCACACTCTAGACCAGTGATTCCCAACCCTGGTCCTCAAGGCACTCTATCCTGAAGACTTCCCATTTTTCCCCTGCTAAGACACAGCTGATTCAAATTAAATGGATCTCTGATGAGCTCTGCACCAGTCTGCTTCTGACCCATTAATGTGAGTTAGCTGCGTTTCAACAGGGCAACATGGAAAGTCTTCAGGATAGTGTGCCTCTAGGACCAGGGTTGGGAATCACCACTCTAGACACCCTGGATGCGCATCACCAGCTTTTTTGATCTCTGAATGTCAGCGTTTGATTTTATGTGAACCAGCGTTAAACAAGCACATTTTACCACCAACGCATTCGGTCTGAACACACCAAGAGTTTAGCTTCGCCCTCGGGCCCTTTTGGGTGAGACTCCAGTTCTGCCACCGTGCAACACCAGCAGTCATGTTAGGATGAGGTGGGCTGTAAACTGGTTGTTGCTGCTGTAAACTGGTTTTCTTTGTTTTTCCTGTATCAGACCAGACTGACCTGCTGGATGACCTGTTCCTCCATTTGTTTCCAGTATCTGACCGTCTTCTCTTTTGCAGGGTTCCATCATTAGCAGCCCCCACATGCGGCGGAGACCCCCCTCCAGCCGAGACTGCCCGTCCCGCCACAGCGGCCAGTCCCTGCCCAACTCCTCCTCGCTGCTCGGATCTCTGTTCGGCACCCGGCGGGTGAAGTCCCCCAGCCCGACCCCCCAGAGCCCACACCCCACCCTCATCTCCCACACCCCCCACCCCGCCAACCTGCACCACACGGCCCGCGCGGAGACGGACACACCGGTCTCCATGCACCACGCCCAGTTCTGTCACATGACCCAGAACCCCCCGCCTTACCACCACCACCACCACTACCACCCACCAGCACACCTGCAGCACCCTCCGCACCAGTACCTCCCACCCTCCTCCCACAGCCAGCAGCCCCCCTACCCGCCTCACCCACACTCGCAGCATGGCCACGGTGGCCACCCCACTCACAGCCCCCATCTGCACGGCCCGCCGCCGCCACCGGCCTCTCAGGGCCCCAGCAGCACCAAGCCCAAGCACAGCGGCATCAGTACGGTGGTGTGAGGGGAGCACAGCGGCCCCCAGGGGCCCCCTGACTGAACTTTAATATTTCCTCCAAGGATCTCGGCTGACAAAACGGTCACACTGTGAAGCCGGACAAGATCCTGTGCTTCCTTCAGCTCTTTGTTACTTTTCCAGCTTTTTTTCTGGTGTTTTCATTTAATTTCAAGTCACAAGTGTCTGTCGGCTTTAGGAGCAACAGACGACGCGAGAGCATGCACAAGACCACATCTACTGTTCCTCTACGTAAATAAAAAGGAGCACCATCAAATATCTTACAAGTATTTTACAAAAGCGGTAAATAGTAACACAAAAACCTGGTTTAGTCCGGCGTGAGGGAGGCTTGGCTCAACACAGCCTCATTAGTAGCAGATTATTTAATGTAGCAGTAGCTCACGGTACACTGTGATATCTGGTAGCAGTGATAAATGTGCCAATTATTCAAGCATTTATTGGTTTAGTCACAAAAACTGCTTAATGTATGTTGTGCTTAATATTTTGTAAAATAACAATATCAGCTGTTACTGTTCAGATTATTACCGAACAAACAACATCAGTTTAAACTCTCAGTATTATACTCGCACATATGGGGGGCGTAGTTAGGGAACCAGTCAGGGTTTTTTATTGGTGGGCCAGTTGTGAGCCAGGTCCCAGTGTAAATGGTTGCCTTTGAACTGGAACACAGTCACAGACCGTTGAGGGCTGGTTGGTGCGCGCCCGAATGCAGTCTCATGTTCCGTTCTTGTCTTTTTGGCTTGGAGCCGTTCCCCCTCCTCAGGGCCGTTTCTAGCTATGTGAGGGCCCAATGCAAGATGCTGTTTGGGGCCCCTAGTTCTTCCAGCGACAATGGACCCATGAACATGTTTCAGTCTACTACAATTAAGCTAAACAGACTGTACTCAGAGCATTGACCAACCTCCAGATATTTATCAGTCACTGAATAAATAGTGTTTTCTAATACTGTAGCTCAGCAGCACACCTCTAATTAGAGGCCTATAGTACAGGCCTATAGTAGACTTGAAGGTAGAATCCAGAGTTTTCTCCCTAAAATAATAAACGCTAGACTTAGTGAAATTTCAATTCAAATTTATTTATATGTCACATTTCCAACAGCCTCAGCTGATCAAAGCGCTTTACAGTGGTAAATTGTAAAGCACCTTTGGGCCTGTACTCTCCCCAGGCAACTCCCCTGACTGCATTTAGATTTTTCCCTTTTATCTGGTGTATTCGGGACATTTTTGGGTGGAGATTTGCATATTGGTCTCCAGCGAATGACAGAGCTAAAGGTGTGGCGCTCTTTGGGGATAAACTCATCAATCAGAGCAGACACCAGTCACTCGAAATTCTCAAAAAAAAAAAAAAAAAAAAAAAAAAGAAAGATATTAAAATAAAAGACGCAGCGAAGAAAAGGAAGTAGGCCTACTCTTTGGCAAAAAGAGCTTTAGATAGTGCACGCTCAAAAACCAGGGTATTATTGGTTTGCCTTTACCCGCTTCCGAGCTTTTAAGGCGAGGCTTGGACTGAAGAGCGATACAGCCATTAGGCCAAGGGGAGGGGCTCTCAGTTTGAATAGTGTTTGCATACAGAAACGGGGAAAAACTCTGGATTCTACCTTTAAAATATTGATTATATGTTTTTCTCAAGTCAGTCAGTCCATGGAAAAAAGAACATTTGATTTAATTTTAGTCTCTTTTCCTGAACTAGCACATCCTAGCTAGCTAACTAGCATTTAACTGGGCTAGTTGAGCTAGCTAGCTGGACAAACTCACTAAAAGCAGGCATTACACCCCCCACCCCCCAAACCCCATCCTCATCATAACCAGCTGCACTACATTTATCCTCTGACTGGCAGGACTGATGGACATCTGTCAATCATTCTGGTCAGCAGTTGACATCATGTGACAGTTCTGACTTCATCATCATACAAAACCACCAGATCACTGCAGCTGGTGGGGCCCCGGTAGCTTATAAGGGCCTCTGGTGGCTTATGGGGCCTCGGGTAGCTTATGAGGAACTTGTGGCTTGTGGGGACCTGGGTGGCTTGTGGGGCCCCTGGTATATTATGAGGCCCCTTGTGGCTTTTGGGGCCCCAGGTAGCTTGTGAGGGCCCCTGGTGGCTTGCGGGACTTCGGGTTGCTTATGAGGACCTTGTGGCTCGTGGGGCCCCTGGTGGCTCGTGGGGCCCACTGCTTTAGCTTGGCCAGCTGATGGCAGGAAACGGCTCTGCTCTGGGGAACGGTAACCACGGCGATTCGTCTGGTGTCTGTCCGTCAGTAGCAGCTGTCCACTCGTCCTCTTTTCATTTCAGCTGTTTGTCAGTGGACGAACTAAACTCGTGTCTGAGATCTGGAGGAGAAGGGCAGTTCTCCCGTGGAAGGCGGGGGAGTCGGCTGTTCCCGGTGTGGAAGCTATCACAACGCTTTTCTCACCACAAGAAGCAGTTTTATATCAATCATGTTTTTGACATATTATGGGATGGCTGGTAGCTGCCAGCCATCCAGTGCACCGTAGCCGAGGTGGAGGGATGGTGTGGTGAAGCATATTTTCTGTTGTTTGACGTAGCTGATATCAAAGGTAGAGGTTAGTCTGAATCTGCTTTAAGACTATGACATGCTTTTTTTTATACGTGCAATATGTATTTATGTTTGTTTTTGTTTTTTGTCTGAGAGTGATTGCAGTCTGATGGACGTCCTTCTGGTTTCATGCTACGTAGGTTAGACTTTCTGTCCCCCGGTGTCCTTTGTCATTCCCTCTTCAGTGTTTCAGTGAAGTGCAAGTATCCACATGGATTCGGAGTACTGGACCCAAACCACGGATACTGAATGTAGCTAAAATAACTGCATGTAACAGAGTATCTTCAAGAATTTATTTCAAACTAGCGTATTAACAAATTATATCAGCGTAGTAGTTGATGGTTTGTAAAAACACAAAAAAAATAGTTCTGACTTCTTTAACCTTAGGCGTCCGTTTCATTTATCATCCTCCGAAGTCAGTCTGGATGAAAATGTCCTCTTTCAAAAAACTGCAAGAAAAATTCATAAGATTTTTTTGTATTAATCTCTTAAACAACTTCAGTCCTGCTCAAAACCACCAAACATGAAGATTTTAAGATTTTATCCCATTAAATGCCAGCTGGATGACTCACCGTTAGTTTTTATTGAAAAAAAGAGATATTTTCCCTGAAACAAATTTTGGGAGGCCGAGAGGATTATTTTTAAATCAGTTATTGACATGTCAATTACCTAAATATTGATTTTGATGCATTATTACAGATACATTTATAATTTGTTATCCTTTGAAGTCATTAAGGTAAAAAATGTCAACTTTCAATACAAACTTAGCGGATTAAAATTGTTATAGATTTTTTTCAGTATAAATTTAGCATAAATGATTTCATGCTACAAATATTATTTATGAAAAACACAAAAATAAAAGATGCATTTGTGGGGACTGCTGGATTACTTTTTAAATCTGTCATGGATATGTCAGGGAACTCTTTTTTTTTTCATTTTTAAGAACAAAAACAGTAACGTCAAGTCATCAAGTTGGTATTTTAAGGGTTAAAATCAAAGTTTTTTAATCTTCATCTTAACTGCTTATTACTGATTTATAAAGCATTAATGATGAATTATTAACTTGCTTGCAGGACTAACTTAATAAATTTCTGTTTGCAGAACACATGTAACAGTACTGCATACGTTTTGCTGTATTAATGCACTGTACTGTGGGATAATTTACTCACAGCATAATATTTATAATCTAAAGGTTTGCACTTTATGTTGCAGGAAAACAATAATTACCATGTTATTTAATCATGAAATTTGTTTCATAGCGATTAAATTGGGGGACATATTGAGCGAGCCCACCAGAAACATTGTGTCCGATCACAAAGTTGTTATGGAGTGATAAACAACAAGCTTCATTGGTTATTTCTAGTAAAAACCTGTCCAGATTCCATGTGAGGTGCTTTGTTGCATGCCATTGATGCCTACTCCCTTTTCATTTCTTTCTTTCTTCCTTTCTTTTTTTTTTTTTTTTTACTATTTTCTATCAAGCTGTTTGCTTGAGAATTCCCAAACTTTGATCTCTGACTGTTGCTTGTTTACATTTAGATGCTTTCTTGCCTGCTGGTGTGTCTTTTCTTTTTAATGGTGTGTCCCTGGACTCCGGCATGACCCTCCGTGTTCTGTTGTACAGTAAGAGCGCGTGGCAACGCGCCGCTCTGCGCTGAGTGTAAATAGCAAACCCTCCAGGGGGAAATCTAATGTAACTTAACCAAGTACAGAAGTTGGAAGTGGAGGACATATTTTCAGGGTGGGTAAAGAATGATAAACATATGTAAATAGTCTGTAAATTAATATTACGATTATTAGTTCTAATTATTATTATTATTACTACTCAATGTCTGCGGTTAAAGGTGCATTCCTGTTGCCCTCTGATCTTTACATAATCATGGAACTGCTTCTTTCTGCCTCTGACAGGACTGAATTATCATAGGATCTAGACTCTTACCGGATATGGTTAACATGCTTCTGACTTGTGCTCTCGCGGTCCACAGGGGAAAGATGAGCACTCTTATTTTACTATGAATTCTGTTTTTAAGTAGAAAAATCCTATTGATGTAAAACTAGTACTGTGACGATGTTGAGACGCAAAATAAAATGATATACTGTAAAACCTGAACCCTTTCTGAGTCTCTGTCATTGGCGTGCCACACAAGTGTTTCTTGGTATCGGCTGTCGGCTGATGAACTTTCCAGGTGTGAAGGCCCATCTACGCTGCCTTTTCCTTCATAAACAGGCACACTTTATTGCCAAAAGTATTTGCTCACCCATCCAAATGATGGGAATCAGGTGATCAATCACTTCCATGACCACAGGTGTATAAAATGAAGCAGCTAGACATGCAGACTGATTTTACAAACATTTGTGAAAGAATGTGTCGCTCTCAGGAGCTCAGTGAATTCCAGCGTGGAACTGTGATAGGATGCCACCTGTTCAACAAATCCAGTCATGAAATTTCCTCACTCCTAATTATTCCACAGTCAACTGTCACCTGTATTATAAGAAAATGGAAGTGTTTGGGAACGACAGCAACTTGGCCACAAAGTGGTCGGCCATGTAAATTGACGGAGCGGGTCAGCAGATGCTGAAGTGCATAGTGAGGTCACCAACTTTCTGCAGTCAATCACTGCAGACCTCCAAACTTCAGATCACCTCAAGAACAGTGACAGAGAGCTTCATGGAATGGGTTTCCATGGCAATGAGCTGCATCCATCCATACATCACTAAGTGCAATGCAAAGCGTGGATGCAGTGGTGGAAAGCAGCCGCCACTGGACTCTAGAGCAGTGGAGGCGTTCTCTGGAGTGACGAATCGCGCTTCTCCATCTGGCAATCTGATGGAGGAGTCTGGGTTTGGCGGTTGCCAGGACAACGGTACTTGTCTGACTGCTTTGTGCCGAGTGTAAAGTTTGGTGGAGGGAGGATTATGGTGTGGGGGTGTTTTTCAGGAGCTGGGTTGGTCCCTTAGTTCCTGTGAAAGGAACTCTGAATGTTTCAGCATACCAAGATATTTTGGACAATTCCATGCTACCATCTGCGTGGGACCAGTTTGGAGCTGGCCCCTTCCTCTTCCAACGTGACTGTGCACCAGTGCACAAAGCAGGTCCATAAAGACCTGGATGCAGAGTCTGGTGTGGATGAACTGGACTGGATTGCACAGAGTCCTGACCTCAACCTGATAAAACACCATTATGATGTTTTGACCTTTCACCTCTGTGCGTGGTTTTGTCACTTGAGTTGCAAGTGCAAGACAAAGTTGAATAAAGTCGTTACGATGGCTGATAAAATTGTAGGGAAACCCCAAAACTCTCCTGAATTCAGCAAAATGAAGTTCCCACACAGATGACCTGAACTGCTCTAGCTCTATGTATTTTATTGTATTTTACTGTTTTTATGTTCTCAAATGTTGATTTTATCTCTTGTCGGTGTTTGTATTTTAGTGTTTGTGAGCCAAAGACAATTTTACACCCTGGTGGACAAAAAAAAAAAAAAGGGAAGAACCTTCTGCTACGTCACCCGTTGATTGTTTCCCACCATCAGCATCTTTGCCACGTCGCGTGTGTCATCACTTCCGGAAAATACAAAAATAGGCAAAGAAAGGCCTCTGGGCAAATGATTGACAGCTAACATACTGCTAACCAAGCTGCACATCTAACAGCACGTAGAGGACGACTGTAAGTTCAAGGACTATCCTGGAATATTCTGGAGCTCCTTCTGTCACCAACCAGGATGAGGACACGTCTGCATCCTCAGTCTTATCTGGGTCTCCTGAATTTTGATGATTGTTTATTGATTGATTGATTGATTGATTGATTGATTGATTTATTTCAAATACTGAAAAATAATGATAAAAAATAGATGAGAAATAAGTTAATGTAAATACCAAATATCATGTTCGAAAAGTAGGAAGAAGTAAAAAACGTATTAAATACTACCCATAATCTATATTCATATACAGATATACATATTTCACCGACACATGCACACATATACATACACGCATACACATAAATCTACACAATACACACATCTATATCTATATATACAGGTACTACCCACAAAATTAGAATATTCTGAAAAAAGGTCATGTATTTCTGTAATTCAACAATTTACATTTTGTATAGACAAATAATATGTGAATCAATATATTTCAAGCTTTTATTTGTTTGGATGTTGCTGATTAGAAGTTGCAGCTTAAGAAAACCTCAAATTCTAAAACTCAAAAAATGAGAATATGGTGAAAAGCTCCAGTATTGTAGCTCAGAGTGTCACATTCTAATCAGGTAAGTAATCCAAAACACCTCCATAAGTGCCCTGAGCCTTTAAAAAAAGTCCCTGTCTTAGTTTAGAAGAATTCACAATCATTGGGAAGATGCTGATCTGACAATTGTGCAGAAAACCATCATCGACTCCCTGCGCAAGGTGGGAAAGACACAAAAAGTGATAGCAAAAGAAACTGGTTGTTCTCTGAGTGCTGTCTCAAAGCACATTAATGGACATTTCAGTAGAAGGACGAAGTGTGGAAGAAAACGGTGAACAAGCCGGAGGGCTGACAGCAGCCTGGAGAAGATGGTCAGGAAAGGGCCTTTCAGAAGTGTGGAGGACTTCATAAGGAATGGACCTGTGAGCTTCATTAAGTCCAGCATAAATGCAGCCGTCTACCAGGACATTTTGGAGCCCTTCATGCTTGCTTCAGCAGACCAGCTGTATGAGGATGCAGACTTCATGCCCACATTGACAGAAGTAAAATCCTGGTTCAACAACCATGGGATCACCATGCTTGACTGGCCCGCAAACTCACCTGACCTGAACCCCATCAAAAACATCCAGCTTTATTTTTGCTGGGGCATTGTCAAACATGTGGGGCATTGTCAAGAGAAAGCTGAACGGGAAGAGATCAAACAGTAAAGAAGAGCTCAGGGCTGTGATTGAAGCATGTTTGTCTTCCACGACACCTGAGATATGCCAGACGCTGGTAGCATCCATGCCACGGCGGGTTAAGACAGTCATTCAAGCAAAAGGGGCCCCAACCAAGTACTACGTACAGATGCAAGATTTTGCTT
Organism: Atherinomorus stipes; assembly: GCA_023101725.1. Taxonomy (NCBI): domain Eukaryota; kingdom Metazoa; phylum Chordata; class Actinopteri; order Atheriniformes; family Atherinidae; genus Atherinomorus; species Atherinomorus stipes. The sequence goes on along the minus strand of JALJCO010004013.1, from coordinate 199,124 downwards.
TAGGAGGCCCGACTTTTTTGTATTTAAAGTCCTTTTTAAATTGATTTAATGCAATATTCAAATTTTTTGAGTTTTAGAATTTAAAGTTTTCTTAAAGGGACATTGTGTAATCGGGAACAGCTCCCTCGTACTTTTCATGCTGCATTCGCGTGAAACCGGGCAGACCGACGACATCCGCTGCATGTAAAGTTATCACCGGCCTCTATGTGAAGACGTGGTCCGTCAGTTACAGTGACATCAGTCCACATCTGATTTGTTGTCATGGCGATGTCGTATTGTTTTCCCTGACCCATGTTTTACCGTCTTTCGCTCAGCTTCATTGATTAAAATGAGACCTGGTTTGTTACCAACGGCCGTCTGCCCGACTGCACGTGAACGCAGCATCAGTGAGACGCTGGTTTCTCCCCTCTGCAGCGCGGTGACTTTTCAAAGGCGTTACCTCGAACTGAGCTGAAAACTCCGGTGTGTCCGGTGAGTTTCTGTGGTTTCCTACTGTCACGCTGTGCTGCTTTAGATAAACTTGGGGGACTGCTGATGTAATGTGTTGTTTTTATTATGTGAAGCACTTTGTAAAGCTGCTTTGCATGAAAAGTGCTATATAAATAAAATTTGATTTGATTTGACTATAAGTTGTGGTTATTTGCTGTAAATAACAGCAAAGTAGGGCGATTTTTGGATTTTTCATAGCCTATTTGTTACTGCTAAAACTTCCCAGTCACTCAAATTCCAAAGTTAATGCCTGTAAATGATCATAAACATCATAATGAAGAAGGATAAACATGGTTTTTGAGGATTTGTTCCAGGCAGAACAGCCACATGTTCAAAATGAACTCCTCTCGCTGACATAAGGCTATTTTGGGATCTTTACCCTTGGAGCACAATATAGTTTTCACAAGCCTAGAACGCCATCGTGTGACATTAGACGATCATGTTTACTCCTTGGCTCACGTCATTCAATATGAATTGACATTTGGAAATATGTTAAATTGTATATATTTGATATCTAAGTCGTATTGGACTATAAGTCGCACAAGCAGTCAAGCAATGACAAAAAGTGTGACTTACATTGACACACCTGTCGTCTCACACAAACTTTTTTCCCCTCTCTTTACTTTCTTATTCATTTCAATTCATAATGGCAGAGCAACTGCCCCCAAAGTGCCACAAACCCCCTCAAGCCCCCTCCTCCCTGTATCTTGTAAAAATCATTTGTCTATATTTATTTTTGAACAGGTTGATGTTTGGACATTGCTGCAAATCCATGTCCAGCCTGTTCCACAGCCTTACTCCATTGTTTGCTACACAGAAACTTTTCATCGTAGTTCTATATCTTTGATTCTTAAAATTAGTCATTTCCCTTCAATCATACCCTCCCCCTCTTTCATAAAACATATTTCTCAAGTAACTCTTTTTTTATTATTATTTTAAGAGTGGCCAAGATTTTTTTTGCTTGCAAAGAACAAAAAAAATCTTCCAATGGCATAAGCAAAATTTTCTTGATAAGAATTTCTTTAAATAAGATGCATTGCCTTAAAACAAGATCTTATATCTCACCGAAATGTTTCTCTTTTGGTAATTTTGTCTTATTTTGAGTGTGATGAGATATTTTGACTAGAAATGAGAAAAATCTACTCGCTAAGATTTGAGTTTTTGCAGTGTGGTTTAAGCTTGAAAGCATTTATTAAAACCACTTAACATGTGAGCACTGGAGTAAATGTTGGGGTCCGTTATTATTCAGAGGGAACCCTCATTTTGACTTTCTCTGACATGTTTTCAGGCTGAACACGGAGCCGGGCGGACTTCATGCTTGTATCTCCGCATGGTGACTGTGCAGCTCTCCTTTACTGACCTTCATGTGTAGTTTTCTTTAAAAATCTCCTCAGAAACAACACAGAGGACAGGACATGGTTGTCCTCTGTAGGGACGACAGCGTCCAGTCCTGCCTCCATGTTTGTGTGTTACTCCCCCTCAGAGGCCAGCAGGGACACTGAGCTACTTGTAGCTATCAACATCAACAAAAATCTCTGGAAGTTGTCAGTGCTGATGAAGGTCAGCGCAGCAGTGAGGAAGCAGCATGCCTTGGCCGCCCGCCTGACTCTGGCAGGTGGTCTGACTGACAGTTAGCCCTGCTTGTCTGTCTGGCCCTTGAGGTAGGATCTAAAAATAGACTGAAGCTCTCAGGGTCACATCCTCGTGTTAGCAGGATGACGTCAGCATGCGGATGGGAGGGAGGAACGGGCCGCACGGCTTCTTTCCTCTACCACACAAGAATGCTTTGTATTATCTAAGCACTCAGCTCAGCAACACAAAACAACACTTTTGTTGGTAACAAGACTGCCATGTTTTATTTTTTCTTCATTTTATAACTGTTAGGGATATTTTTTTATAAAGGTTAAAAAGTAGTCTGTGTCAGCTCAACACAAAAAATAAATAAGAGGAAAATATATTAAAGTTCTTATGTTAAGTTTATTTGTTCCTTTTCAGTTTAGTCTGTAATTCTTTTACACATTGCGCCATCAAGTGGTAGTCTTGCGGCTGCGCAGTTAAGCTGTGCGCCGGTGATGCGTTCAGATACACCCAGAATAAAGAGAAAACGACAAAACAGCAAGCATTTAGTTAGTGAGTTATTACAAGATTGGATTCAACCAGATTATGATCATTTTTATTATTATTATTACCACTATTGGTAGTAGTGGTAGTAGCAATAGTAGTTTAATCTGGATTAAAGTGTTGAATAAATTTATAAATTACATACATTAATAATCATAATAATAATAGCATAACAATAATAGTAAGCAACTTTTAAATGTGATTTGTAAAGCTGTATTTTTAAGATAAAAACATAAATTAAACTGTGCTCAGGGATCCTTGTCTCAAATCAGAACAGTTAAAATAAAGTATTTTTCTGTTATGTATTTATTTATTCTACTACCCCACTTTAATTTAATTTTCCAAGGTAATGGAAATTTGGATTAAAGTGAGGTAGTAAAATAATAAGGCCATTTATAATTTTCATAAATATAAATGGCCTTACGTTTATGAAAAATAATCTAAAAAGAATCCTGACTGATGACTGCTGTTTATAACTTTGCATCTATGCTGTAAAAATAATCATCTGGTGTCAGTAATTATTAAATCGAATTAAATTAAATTAATTCAAATTAAATTAAATTAAATTCTAAAGTTTGACTGCGCAAACAAGGGCGAACATGGGGGAAATTATGACATTATGTAAGTCTCATCATTTACGAGGGGCAGGGAATGCGTCTCCCGCTACGTCTGTACGTCATCAGTGTGCGCCAGAAAGGGGTGAAAGGTAGCCTGGCAGTGTTTTGTAATTCATCCATGGACTGCCAGAAGTAGGTAGAGGATCTTGGAGAAGGAAAGATGAGCGTGAACAGATTGTTTGTCTTGTCCAGAACTTTTCCCGTCGGGAAACAGCTGATTTCCGGACATTTACGACATTCTGGAAGAGAAGTGCTTCGGCTTCCACAGCGGAGGAACATCAGAACTCATTCTAGAAACCTCGCCTATGCTAAGGATCTGTTTCTCGGCCAAGTGAACAAGGTAACGTAACTGAAGACGGAGGACGTGTCAGAGTAATGTTTGGTTTGGGGATAACTGGAGGTGGAGTGTGGAAAACCTCTGTTTTCTCGTGGTGTCATTGACTGTTTCACGCTGTAAGTTGGCCAAAACAATCCGCAGCACTGCTCATGTCTGCTGCCGCTAAGCTGTTCGCCATCTAGGGCGAAGACAAACCATAATAACAAAGAAAGAGGCGAACCCGGTGTAACACCTAATATTGTGTCCAGCGTTTTCTGTGACTTTAAAAGCCGCTGTTGTGTTTCCCCGGTTTGTTTCAGCGTCCGATCTGCGTTCAAGAATCTTACGTAAATGACGTAAGGTTATACCAGTTTCATAAACTCTTAAAAAGTCCTGCTGCCTTGTTTTAAAGCCAGACAGATAATACGAAAAAAACGTACTTTTTCAGCTGAAAGTGAGTTAAAACACATCTTTTCCCTCAGTAATTAAAACTGAAGTAGCTACAGGTGATTACACCTGAGAGCTGCTGTCAGGTAATGTGATGTTGCTGTCTGCAACAAGGAAGATAAACATTTACCACAAATTTCGAACAAATGTGATTTGCTTTCATTATAAAGTGCCATATATCTGTAAAATGAGTGTGTAACGTAATCTCGTTTATACATAAAAAATGTATTTTACCTGAACGATATTTTCTTAATGAATTCAATAAAATGTAAGCCTTTGATGTTTGGGCCTTTTAACCCTTAAAAGATCCCAGAGCCATTTTGTGAATTTAGTTTGTTTTATTTACATGACATTTTGTCTGTTGAATAAATACAGAAACTTGCCAAATACTAATCATTCTAAAAATGTAGTGTCAGTTGCTTGACTTAACTTTATATGACGAAGCTGCACAAAAACCACCACAAATTAATTTAATGCCAAAATCTGCCCAATGTTTTTTCATACTACAATAATCTTGATAAAGACTGTGTCCATTTATATAAAGTTTTTATTAGTTTAAAGAACAGCTTGTGATTTTTCTAGTTGTCTGTCAGATGGTGTCACTTTTTCATAATTTTTTCAGGTACTTTGTCAATCGTTCAGCCACCAAAGCAAAATTAGACTGTTTTGGTTGTGCTCAGGCTCTCGACGTTATCATGTGCTCTGAGGGCGAACACTGAAGCAGAGGACGACTCGGAGGCAGAGACAGATCAGGGTCTTATACGGCACGGCTCATATTTGTTCCAATAAACCAAACCTGGAATAAATGTTGAGCAGAACTGAGCAGTCTCAGAACCAGTGTGGACCAGTAAGGGACAGTCCGGATGGATTAACGTTACTGCTGACTGCAGAGATGGACATTCCTTGGACTATAAATGACCCTGAGAGGCCACTGTAATGCATAAAAATCCCTTCATCATTCACGATGGAGACACAGCAGCATGATGTGAATATGTTGTCTTGTTGTCCAGTCGGAGGTTTTCCCGTACCCAGAGATTGGAAATGAAGAGCTGGAGGAGATCAAGCAGTTTGTGGCACCGGTGGAGAGGTTCTTCAGCGAGGAGGGTAGGAAGGGGTTCACATCTGCTTTTTATTTTATTTTACTTTAATGAAACTAAGTTTAATTTTTTAAGACTTATTTTAATGCAATTTTTAATTAATTCAGTTTTGTATACATTTTTCAATAATTCTGTTTTATTTTAATTTAGATTTTAATTTAATTGTTTTTTGTATTTAATTTGAATTTATTTTATGGCTATTTTATTTTAATTATTTTCATTTGATTCATTTGAATCCACATTTCCTTTTCTTTTTTCATTTATTTTATTTTAATGTTCTGTTTTATATTTCAGTTGCTGTTGTTTGTTTTTGTTTTTTGTTTTTTTTTTTTTAACTTCAGCTCAATTTTTTCTATCTATTCAGCTTTTCTAATATTTTTCATGTATTTGCAGTGGACTCAGCAAAGATAGATCAAGATGCTAAAATCCCTCCAGAGACTCTGGATGGCTTGAAGGAGCTGGGGCTGTTTGGAATCATGATTCCTGAGGAGTATGGTGAGATGATGCATGTCGCTGATGTCTGACCTGAAAGCAACAACGTTTATTTAGGAAAAAAAGCAGGTTGCATACTCCCAAAAAAAAGAAAATGGAATTTTTTTTTTTTTAAATTACCCAAAATGGTGTTTTATAACATTTTAATAAGAGTTTTGATGAAAAGTGACGGGTCTAAAAGGTAAATATTTATATCTGATTACCATGGCAACGTTGGGATTCTTCACCATTAATGCAAATAGAAATTTGCAACGTCTTCAGAGCCGTCTATTGTTTTCCTCTCCATTCGCAGGTGGTCTGGGGTTGTCCAACACCATGTACGCGCGCCTGAATGAGATCATTGCGTTAGACGGCTCCATCGCTGTAACTCTGGCTGCGCATCAAGCCATCGGACTGAAGGTAGAAGCTGGAGGTTAATGTGTTGATTCTGTGAGGATGTGATCGATCGTGGAGCATTAGTGTTCTAGGTGTTGTGCCAACATCTGTTTGGGGTTTCAGGGTATCCTGATGGCGGGTAATGAAGCCCAGAAGCTGAAGTATCTCCCCAAACTGGCGTCAGGAGAACACATCGCCGCTTTCTGCCTGACAGAACCTGGAAGGTGAAAGACTCTCGTCTCAGGTTTAATATTTGTCTGAAAAAGAAGGTACAACTGTGTTTCACATCCCCTCCCAGTAAAGAGGGAAAAAAATCAGCTGCCAGTGAAATAAGTGGACTTCTGCACCTGTTGACAGGTAGTCGTAACTTACTGTTCATGAGCGAAGGGCTCCAATTCGTCTAGAGCAGTTTTGTTTTTGTTTTGTTTTTTTAATTCAGGCACAATTCAAAATCAGTGTTTTATTATACTAAGTTTTAATTTAGTAGATATAGTAGATATTTGTTTATTAATACTACTTAAAGGTAGAGTCTGGAGTTTCCCCCTGAAAACAAACGCTAGGCTTGTGTGATTGTATTTGAATCTGTGTTTGACGTTTTTCCTGGTTATTTTGTGTTTGTTTTACCGTTAGTCTTGTTTTTTTCATTGCTCTATGAATAGATAAAGTACGTTAATATTGACCGTAACTAACTTACACAACTTCTGAGAGCCGTTTGGGTCCAGTCACAGCACACATCACTGTCCAACCAATCAGAAAGGAGGTTTTTTGAAGCAGAAGAGCTGAAAACGTTGGGTGCTGCAGGCAGCTGGATTAACGCGGCTCTGACTTGATTATTTCAGTGGAAGCGATGCAGCTTCCATCCAGACCCGTGCGACCCTGTCTGAGGATGGAAAACATTACCTGATTAATGGCTCCAAGGTGAGACGAGTCAAACGCTTCCCACAGTTTACCTGAAATGTCGTGAGGTTCCATGTCTTTATCTCTTGATTTTCCTGGTCAGATTTGGATCTCAAACGGAGGAATGGCAGACGTTATGACGGTGTTTGCCAGGACGGAGGTGGAAGTGGATGGTGTGAAGAAAGACAAGATTTCTGCTTTCATCGTAGAGAGGGCTTTTGGAGGCATCACAAGCGGCAAGCCGGAGGATAAACTGGGCATCAGGGGTTCCAACAGTAAGTCCTGCATTCACACCGGGGAGTTTTACCTCCATCGTGTCGATCAGAGGTCAACTTCTTGTCTTGTTTTTAGCTTGTGAGGTGTCCTTTGACAATGTCCCGGTGCCCGTGGAAAACGTAATTGGAGAAATAGGAAGTGGATTCAAGGTAAACAAGATCTTCATGGTGATTTGACGACATATGAGACAGTTTACCAGTTTATGTACTGCTAGTGAATCTGATGGCAGCAACGCATCTATAAAAAGTAGTTCCAGGGTGATGTTTACCATCATGTAGTAACACGTCTATAAAAAGTAGTTCCAGGGTGATGTTTACCATCATGTAGTAACACGTCTGTAAAAAGTAGTTCCAGGGTGATGTTTACCACCATGTAGTAACACGTCTGTAAAAAGTAGTTCCAGGGTGATGTTTACCACCATGTAGTAACACGTCTGTAAAAAGTAGTTCCAGGGTGATGTTTACCATCGTGTAGTAACACGTCTGTAAAAAGTAGTTCCAGGGTGTTTACCATCGTGTAGCAACACGTCTGTAAAAAGTAGTTCCAGGGTGTTTACCATCGTGTAGCAACCAAGGTTATTGTAGTTTTGAAGTTTTCATTAGTCTTTATTTTTATTTAGTTTTTCAGTTTGCTTTTTTATTTAAGTTTAGTTTTAGTTAGTTCAGCAAATGATTTAATAGTTTTAGTTTAGTTTCTATTTTGAGGAGTTGACTCGTTTCAGTTTAGTTTTTATATAGTTTTAGTCATTGTCGTAGTTTTTCAGGTATTAAGAGAAAGCCTTGAAATGTAGATGTTGAAAAGGATAGAAGAATGTGTGACACAAAATATGGATTATCAAATCCTTTTATTTTAATTCCTGAACCACAATTATTCAAATTATTTGAATGTAAATCCAACTTCTGTTTCAAAGTTTAACAGGCCCTTATCCAAACAAGCAAACTATAAAATCAGCCCACATGCAGTTCTCACCACGTATCGTTAGTGTAACCGTGAACTTTTCTGTGAGAACTTCACAAATGAACTTTCAAATTTGTTGGATTTTTCACTTTTAGTTGCATTCCACAGATGTTCCCATCAGTCATCACAATACACTTACTCTTATTGACAAGTGGGTCATTCTCAAAATACGCCCATATTGGGCTGTGGCATTTTCAACCTGCTGCAACTTCAGCCATTTTTTGGGCCTTTTCCATTGCAGCTGCACAGAGCACGGTGCAGCACGGTACAGCACCACACGCTAAAGACGACCGGGACGGTTTTTGTTTCCACACAGGAGAAGTAGTAGTCTATTACCTGGAAGTGGGCGGAGTAGACGCGGTCGAGACTGCCGTGACGTCACTGCCGTGCCACGCGGTGGGCAGTAAAGTAAAAACAATGGAGGCATTGGACGATATCGAGGTGTTACTGCTGTTGTTGTTTTCTCTGTGACTTGTAGTCAGAGAAAACAGAGCCAGATACTTTTAGAAGAGGCGAAACATGATGACATCCTCCTTTGGCCAATCAGTGGAAAGCCGTCAGGTACGTCGCGTTTTGTGTAGGTTCAGCACGGTTAGAGCTAGCTCTGAAACGGGTGCGAAAATCGTAACGGCTCATAACGGGTTTTCCCAGAGGAAACACAGATAAAGCGTGCCGTGCCGTGTGGAAGGGTTCTGAAAACGGGCAGTGGAAAAGGCCCATTTGTCTGCGAGGCACTTCTTCTAGTTCAGGTGCTGCAGATTACAGCCGCTATCCTGCCACCCTCTGGAGGAAAAGTGGAACAGCAGCTGCTGCAGGACAGGCATCTCACGTCTAATCTGGGGAGAAAACGAAACGACAGCGAAAACTAAGCTGAATTTATCTACAATTCAGTTTAGTTTTAGTTAGTTTTGCATTGTTCTTCGTAGTTTCTACTTCGTTTTAAGTTTTTTCTTAACTAAAATGAAAATAAAAATGAAAATTAACTAATTTATTTTTTCACTGCTAGTTTTAGTTAACTATAATAACCCTGGTAGCATCACGTTGGTAAAAAGTAGCTCCAGGGTGACGCTTATTATTGTGCATCATCCCCTCTTCTTTTAACAACTGGGAAATGAGGAGATGAGTTCCTGAAGTTTTAGGAGAGAAATTGTCCCATTCTGGTCTGATGCAGGATCCCAGTCCTGGACTTTGGTCGCTGTTTAAAGAGATTCCTTCAGATTCTCAGGCCATACAGGTAGATGATAAAATAAACTCCATGTACGTATGTTTCATCTACATTCAGTTTTACCCCTGGGAGACTCTGCTCCTATCATGTGCTGTTTTATACCCAGTCACGTTGCCAACAGTTAATAATTAACCTTTTCCTTTCATTTGTTGACTTCGTCCCAACTTTTTTCTTCCAGATGAGTTGCTGCCATCAGTTTCTGTGGCTAATATTTTTCATCTAAAAGTAAAAACGTCTCACCTCAATCTTCATTATGTCTATAAATCGAAGTTATCTGCATTCATTAACCACTGCTGAATATTTGAGTCTGTACTGAGTCCATCATTTTGCTGGTGTCCACATTGTGCTGCATATGCACTCTCAAAACAGTCTGTCCATGTCTGGTGTTGTTAATGTTTCTGTTTGGACAGATTGCCATGAACATCCTGAACTCGGGCAGGTTCAGTATGGGCAGCTCGTCTGCTGGGATGATTAAAAAGCTCATAGGTAAACATTCAGTGGTTTTTTAACAGTTGATGTTTGTGGTTTTGTAAGGTTTCTTTACATCTGTGTTCTCGCCGTCTGACTTCCCGTAGAACTGACGTCTGAGTACGCGGCCACCAGGAAGCAGTTCAGCAAAAGCCTGAGTGATTTTGGTTTGATCCAGGTACGGTCCAGTCGTCCCGCTGAGGCAGTCGTGGTCCGTTTCTCTCTGGTTTTACCGTCTGTTGATGCTGTCGCTGCAGGAGAAGTTTGCAGTCATGGCTCTGAACGCCTTTGTGATGGAGAGCATGGCGTACCTGACGGCGGGGATGATGGACAGACCAGGAGTTCCAGATTGTTCTCTGGAGGCTGCCATGGTCAAGGTTGGAGCTTCGCTTTCTGACTCTGTTCATGTGAAACAGGAGTGAAAGAAGATGCCTGATGTGTGTCATCTCTGCAGGTTTTCAGCTCAGAGGGAGGATGGATATGTGTCAGCGAGGCCCTGCAGGTCCTCGGAGGTCTGGGCTACACCAAGAACTATCCCTTTGAGCGCTACGTCAGGGACTGTCGCATCCTCCCGATCTTTGAGGTACAATGATACTCATTCAGTTGTGACACAAATATCTAATCAGCCAATCACATGACAGCAGTTCAGCCTATTTAGTCATGTACTCCATCCTGCCTTGGATCAAGGCTTCAGGCTGCTGCTGGTGTAATGGTGTGGGGGAGGTTTTCTTAGTACCAACGTGGCGGTTTAACCACCACAGCCTACCTGAGTGTTGTTGCTGACCATGTCCATCCCTTTATGACCACTAGGGTTGCCACCTTTCAGAAAAAAAAAAGAGGGACACCCACGACGGCTCATCAGAGACATGACCACCACGAGCCCGACACTCGTGGCGTGGGGCGCCCACAACAGTGCTTTATTTTGTGCCAGTGCTTTTAGGAAAGGGGTGATCAATAAAGCAACTGGTCACATTTAAAGCTTGAAATGCTGCAATGAACACATTTTTGATGCAACATTGTTGCGTAGAAAGTGCTGTTATTTAGGCTACATTTTACATCCATCTCTATTTAAAATACAGTGAGGAAAATATAACAAAGTGCCATACGCACAAAACTTAGTTATATATCAATAAAACCGACTTAATGTCATGCACATATCACATGCAGCACCAGCACCCAAAGGAGATCTGTTTGTGTGGAGTGTGCAACAATTAACTTTTAAAATATATAACTTAGGTAACTTAGAGTGACGCATTGATTAAACTGAACAGGTTTTTTTTTGCTGCTTCTTACGACTTGAAAGAAAGTCAGGTCATCCAGACAGTTAAACCACACGAACAAGAGAATTTATGTAGTGATAACTGAACACTTTATTTCTCAAAATAAACATTTTGACACAGAATACACAGAAAGCTCTACATTTTTTAATATCTAGGAAATGTGTCTATGTATTTTAATAATTTAATAATCTTGTAACAATAGTTATTTATTAACTGTCAATTCATTAGTATGATTTGTTGTTTAAATTAACATATTAGCTACTACTACTGATATTGGATTCTGTATATATTAAATAAATAATCATTCATTCAACTTTAAAAATAAACATCCTAAACAATCAATCAACTACAACCAAACCTCCAGTCTCCTAAACTAGGCTCTGACATCTTCTGGCAAAAACACAACCTGATTGGAAACTGATCCTGAATGAGACGTGATGTCATGACTGATTCAGTCTCAGGAGATGATGAGGGGATGAAGATGGGACACTCATGCTGGAGTATTAGATGTGGACATTTTAAAAAGGGCGGGTGCTGTGAGGGGCGCGTGTGACGGCAGCAAACGCACCAGACTGGAGGAAGGATCCAGCGTAGTACCGCTGTTTCTTTGCTGGCTTTAAAAATTTCTTGTTTATTTTGCTCATTATCGTTAAATTCAATGATTATATGTGTGAGAAAGACGTGTGTATTAAACGTTTATGGAAATACGGGACAATGGCAATGTTTCATTGTCAATTAAAGGAAGATTCCGTATTTTACCGGACGGGTGGCAACCCTAATGACCACAGTGAGCATCTTCTGATGCTACTTCCAGCTGGATAATGCACCATGTCACATCATCTCCAACATGACCATGAGGTCACTGAACTCCAGTGACCTCCACAGTCACCAGATCTCAGTCCAGCAGAGCAGCTTTGGGATGTGGTGGAACGGGAAGTTCTCATCATGGATGCAGCAACTGTGTGATGCCATCATGTCAATATGGAACACAATCCCTCAGGAATGTTTTTTCCATTAAATGGATTTAGTGTTAATTGCGCTTTCTGTCGCCTCAGGAACAGTCGTGTGTAATAGGGCTGAACGATTTATCGTTTTAAGATCGAAATTGCGATTTCAGACCACGCGATCACGTGATCGCCAAAGCTGCGGTTTTTCCAGCTCCTGACTGACCCAGGATCTGCTCTGTCCACTGTTGTACACACACGCTGCATGCCGTCTCTGTACCAGCCAACTAAGCTCGCCAATCAGAAGCAGAATGTTACTGATGGACAGGTCAGCTAACCAATCAGCATCAGGGCTGGGATGGGCATCTCCTGCTGTGTAATCTTTACACTAGATAACGGCTTCGGTAGAACTTCATCCAGTTTGTAACTTTCGGTTCCGTTGTTGGAGAGAGGCTGCAGACCTCTGCTGCAGGAGCCTCTTGCTGTTTGTTGATCCGCTTCGTGCAATGAGGGAATTTTATGTTCAGTAAAATGTAATGTAATGCATGCGCCGTCAGATTTCACGACGCAGCAGTTAAGTCGCCAGCAGTGATAGGCTGATAAGACAGTCTCGTGGGAAATGCCGTCTGATCTGTAAAATCACATCAAATCATTTTAATGGGAATAAAAGCGCGACTGAATTCCAACCAGTTTTCTTTCAACTATAAATTTTTGGGCTTTGCGCTGTGACACATGCGCGATGCAGGCGAGTAAATTAATGATCTGTATTTAGGTGGATCTGAGTAAAAGGAGACGAATAATCAGCTGGACTTGCTTCATGAACAATTGCAGCACACAGAAACTCTGTCCTCGTTATCTGGGACATTAGTAAAGCCACACGGTTACACCAGGGGCCTCATGTACAAAGAGTTGCGTGGATTTCCTACTGAAACCCGGCGTACGATCAAATCCTGAAAACGTCCTACGCACAAAAGTTTTCAGATGTATGAAACTGTGCGCACGCATGGATCCAAGTACTTTTCCTTTGTACATCCCAATCAACGTGGAATTGAGCGCACATGTTGGAGTACGTGACGCCTCCCTGTCCACACCCCCAACATAAATACGCAAATGACATTTAAATGAGATCTGCAGCGGAGATTCTCCTCTCTGCACGATCAGAAAGACAAAATATGAGCATGACAGTGAATGAAAATGACAAAAATTCACGGAGAACGAACTTGAGGCAGCTTGTTTAAGTATAAATGCGAAAAATGTGAACTTTAACACGCTGATGTCCGGTGAATGGAATGGAAAAGTGAATGGGACAGTGTGTGTCGCGGTCAAAGATGTGGGGTCAGAGTCGCGCACACAAGCCGAAAAACGAAGTGGTCCAACTTCAAGTTTGATGTGAATCAGAGGACGGCTGCTCGTGACTGCATTTCGTCTTTCAGAGGTGGTGGGAGTTCACGCGGGTGACTCCGGTTTTTCTAAAGGTAAATAAAAATATATTTGTGAAACGTGTGTTTATACAGTCGCCTCCTCACAGCCTGATGTCACGGGAAATACTGGATTTATTAGCTGACACAATCTATTACCATAAGAGGACGTGCAGCATTGGGATTTCCTTCTGCATCACCTGCGTCACAGCGTCGGGGGTTTCCTAATCCCGGGATGTAGATGTAACCGACCTGCTACTGTTAAATCGCCATACCGGCCGAGTCCCCCCCCCCCTGCTGTGTTGGTATAAGTGATTGAGCAGATCATCCTATAGATGTCCTCACAAATTAAGTGCATTAATAAACAAACCGGCATATAAGTGAATTTATTCGCCGGAGCGAGTGGAGGCACAGCTGGGTGTGTTGCCCCCCCAGCCTGGCTTCAGCTCTGTGCACAGAGATGTCTCTGGGAACTTAAAGCGTCTGACCAGCGTCTGACCAGCCAGTTATCATTAAATCATTAAATCTTCTCGACCTCTAAAAACACTCTCTCTGTATATCCACCATTTCAAACGTTTTCTTCCATCTAAAACAGCTGCTGGAAAGGAGCCTATTTTTGCTCCACTTTGCGCTTTTATATCCACACATAATTGCAGACGCAGGTGTTAATTGTTTATGAGGCTGTTTGTTCATGTGTCTGACCACATCACTCAGTCTGGGGATGGTTGTTTTCACATTTATTTCTTTTTACAGTTTCCCAGCGTCGCCTCCAAGTGTCGCCAAAGTCTCCACAGCTGTAGAAACGTTCGTACGCCAGCCATGAAGTTGACGTGAAGCACCGCACATTTCCACGGTCACTCCATTCTTGATACATCTCGACTTTACCGTGGAAATGATCGTACGCCACGTTTTTGTGCGTACGAACCCTTTGTACATGAGGCCCCAGAAGTCCAGAAACGGGAGGAAAGTTATTGCTGCTGCTTTTCAAGCGGACATGAGAGGATGAGTACGGAACGCCGTTTTGGCCAAAAATGTGCGTCCAAATGTCAGAATTGCAACCTGATTAAAACAATCAGAGTAAAACCTGATCATTTATGATGTAGGAGCGTTTTCTTCACCTCAAGTTCAGGTGACAGAATGACATAAAAATAAAGTTAGATGTAAAACCTGATATTTGTTTAGATTTATTTTACAACTTAATTACATTTCAATGCACATATGAATCCATGATAAATTCCCTGGTTTGTCTGTTTCACTTAACATAACCTACATACAAGAACTGTAAAAAAAATATATAGAAAATATAGAAAATATATTGATTTCTTATTTGGATATTTTTCAGTGCATTGTGATGAGAAATAGTTAAAATATTAAAAAATAGCAAAGTAAGGTCTTTTTTACACTGGAAATTCAAGTGTGTAAGGCAACATGCAGATTACCTGGTTTGAAGAAGCAGTTAGTGGGGTGGTTAAAGGCAGGGTGGATAATGTTTTCCAGGAGCATTTTTTACTATATTGCTTAAAGTCTTCAGCAGCCAATTAATTAAATGTTCTGACACAAAAATTTAAAAAAATTAAATCACTTGTGGAATGTACAGCACTCGAAAAACCCTTTCATTGCTTGAGGTTGCAATGGGCCCGTACTGATTGATTGATTATTTTGTCCATCAAACTCGACTGCCGTTAGCCGCGCCCCCCTCCCTGCGTGCGCTCGCAACTTGCCGTGAGCATTTCACAGTGCAGACGAACCGAGACAACATGGCTGCTCGCTGCCACCGTTTGCTCTTAAAGGGGAAGTTCAGGATTTTTGACATAGGGCCTCATTCTCCAGTGAGCCAGAATGCTACTCATCACTGAAGACGGTTTCAACATATTTCATCTGTTATTCTAGTTCCAGGAGGTCGCTGATGCTAATGCTAGTGGAAGTCAATAGGAATCTGCTAGCCTGTCATTAAAAACAATCTTGTCCACTCCACAGAACATCTGACGTAAATCATTTCTAACTTCAGACTATCTGTGTAAATGCCGTGTTAAAAGAATAATGTTACAAATCAAACTAACCTGCATTTCGTTGCATTTTGATTGTTGCTGCTGAGAAACTTTACAAAGTTTTACTTCCTATATTTGGCAGTAAAGTGATGTCATCAGCTGCTACGTGCATGAAGGAATCTGATTACACAAATATACAGTCAGAACTATGACCGTTTCTGAAAGGCATGAGGATTTGTCGGATTTTGAAGATGATTTACAACTTTTTTCATCAAGCTAACTGTCACCATGTCTCTATGAACCAGAATACACTGATAAAGGTAGTAACCTGGTAAGAAACTAGTTCCTCAATATGTAATGCAAAATTTGTCATACAAGGCTAGTTTAACACACGAGTTTACTAGTTTAACACAGCATTTACATAGATACGCTTGCTGATTTGCCTCGGATCTTCTGTGGATAAGATTGGTTTTAATGACAGGCTAGCAGATTCCTACTGACTTCCACTAGCATTAGCATGAGCAACCTCCTGGAACTAGAATAACTGGATGGAATATGTTGAAACTGTCTTCAGTGATCAGTTGTATTCTGGCTCATTGGTAAATGAGGCCCTATGTCAAAAATTCTGAACTTCCCCTTTAAAAAGAAAAAACGGAGGTGGATGAAGTCATGGAGGTGTTGGTGTTTGCAGTGAGGATGTTTTACACCGCAGAAGAAGTTGGAGGTGAGATAATTATCGCTTTTAGGAAACGTGGTTCCTCTGGTGTTTACTGGGAAGCTAACAAGCTAGTCAATCGGCTGTTCTCAGTTATGTTTGCTGACAACAATAAGCGGACGCTTTGCTGTGCTTTCGAGGCGTGGTTTCGGGGGGGGGGGGGTTATATTTTCTTAAATCTGGCTTGCTCGAACCGTTTTTCCAGGATCCCCCTACCCTGCCTTTAACTGTGGTAGAGGGAAGAGGACTTTAGTGGAATCTGAAAATCCTAGGAATTCCAGTGAATGTACATGCATTTTTTTTTTTTAAATGAATGCATTTGAAAGTGCGCTAAATCTCACCTTTAATCGTCATTCTTTATTAGTAATAGCTTTAATGTTTTGATGATATAATGTAGTTTTCTGTCATGTTCATAAATGTTATTGTGAATATTGTACTGAAGCTTGATTTGAAGAAAATTGAATCGAAATCGCAATATTTTCCAGAAAAATTGCAATTAGATTTTTTCCAGAAATCGTTCAGCCCTATTGTGTAACTCTGGGGGGTAAATCGTGATGGATAGTTTACCCCAGGGGTCTCCAACAATTCACTCGCAAGCTACTGGAAGCTCACAAGGCATTTTCCAGCGGCTCTCCAATGATGATTAAAATACAACATAAATTCAATTTGTCACTTAAAGGAATAGTTCACCCACAGAATGATGTAACTTTATTTTTCACTTACCCTCATGGTGAGCAAGAGTCTGGAGCACTTTTTTCAATATCTCAAATGCAGCTGGCGATCAGGAAGGCTTCTCGTTTCCCCCAACTTTCATATAATGGAGTTCACCAGGGCCCAGGCCAAAAAGGTCAATAAAGTCCACAAAAACTTGTCAACATTTCTTCATTCTGCTCGTCCAATGTAATCCAAGTGTCCTGAGTGGGTAGCATCCGTAATTTACTCAAAATTATGTAATTTAGTATATTTTTAGAGCCTAAACAGTACTACATCGCATCTCCTGTGAGCACGCCGATGCGCGTTCACGAAACTACGGAGGCCGCGGCAGACGAGATCGTGCGTTCCCTTTTTCTGTCTTTCTTTGTTTTGAGGGGCAATATCCAACCCCTCTTGGACCCTCTTGTGTTTGTTCCGGTTTGTCTTCAGCTCTGGCGCTCTTAGCTCAGTGTAAACAGCGAATTTCTTCTTCTATGCTTGCATTATCGGCAGAGTAGCCTCTGAACGCCGAGGCTTCCGTAGTTTCCTGTACGCACGTATGCGCACTTCGCAAAAGTAAGATGTAGTACTGTTTAGGCTCTAAAAATATACTAAATGATGTCGTTTCGAATAAATTCTGGACGCTACCCACTCAGGACACTTGGATTACATTGGACGAGCAGTATGGAGGAATATTGACAAGTTTTTGTGGACTTTTATGGATCTTTTTGGCTTGGACCCCGGCAAACTCCATTATATAAAAGTTGGGGGAAAACAACAAGCCTTCTTGGACAAGTGCTCCAGAGTCTTGCTCACCATCAAGCAGGGGCGCCCGCAGAAATTTTTTCTAGGGGTGGCCACAGGGTGGCCAGAGAAAGTGGGTGAACTATTCCTTTAACCCTGGGATACACTGCGATATTTTCAATCATTGCTCGCAGCTTCAACTCACAATTGTGCGAATCAGTTGCAGAGTTCAAAAGTTCACAGCTTGCGATGTCTGTCGATGCTTGGATGCGATCTGACTACTCACACTGTATGTCCTCAAAGACATGTTGGGGTCTTGAACAATCCCGACATCCAACGCAATGAAGACAGCTGGAAGAAGAAGACGACAATAATAACAACAGCAGCAGCAACAGTATGCCATCACAAAAAAACTGCGCTGCCTTGGCAATTTGGGCTCTTCTTTGTAAAGAATTCGCCAAAAAGAAAAGTCGACGACATTGTTTGTGGAGGTGGAATTGGCCGTCAGTTCTTCAAGGAGAACTCCGTCCAAATGACACGCCGGGTCGTCATGCTGCCTCCGGTTTACTTCCGTTTATGTTTCACGCATGCAAAATGTGGAAATCTCCAGGGAAAGAGTTCTCAGTCGGGTCGTGGCTCCGCTTGAACATGCAATTCACTCACGAGCAACGACCAAAATATCAAAAAGAATTGATTTTCTTGCGAATCACAATTTCTGATCGGGAGCTCGTCGTGAGGGGCCAGTCGCCTCTCGTGATCCCCTAGTATACTGCACGACGCACAATATGGCCAAGAGTCGGCCCCATCGCCAAAACTGTCGCACGACTGGAGAATCGGCTCAAAAACGGCCAAAAATCGCACAGTGTATGCCGGGGGTTAGGGAAAAAACAGTTTAAAAATTCATCCAATCATAATTACAGATGCCCCCTTTTGAGATTAAATGAATTACACTGTATGCCAATCAGTTGTCAGTCAAACATTTGCAATGTTTTGCTGCAGCCTATGTCATTTGAATGGGATGCAGAGAGTACACAAACGGAGCAAGTCGGGTTAATGTTGCTTAACATGAGTGGCTCTGTGGTGCTTTGATTTGGTAAAAGTAGCTCACAGAAGATAAAAGGTTGGAGACCCCTGGCCTCCCCTTCAGGTGATCTACGGAAGTTTTCCAGCATTTATATCCTGTCCAGGAGGTTTACAATGAAGGCATTATGGGGCCGTCCACACGGCTCGGAATTGCAGTAAAACCACAAAAGTCTTTTCGAAATCCGCCCTTTCGTCCTCACAAAACTGGGGATATGAAACCTGGACCGTCTGCGTTACATCAGGATAGTGGAGCTGCACAACTAGAGGAAATGACATCAGGGTGATGACACGCACCAATCACAACAATAACGGCGTCTGTGACCATCTGTGTTGTGGTGCTCCTCCAGACAATCCTGGCCTATTTGTAGCTTCTGCACTAACTGCTTTTACAACAGAGTATTGCTGATGTACAGCAAGAGCAAGCTGATACGCAGGTCATGCGATACAAGGTGAGCCCTGACCTGCACGTGCGCTACGTCTTGTTCTAGCTTTGGAGTATGGCTCTTTAATCATCATAGCACCACCCGCAGCCTTGTAGGATGCACTACAGCGGTTTCCTGGGGATGCTGAAGCCTTAGATCGATTTTTTCACAACTGTCTTCACACCTGAACCGGCTTCAGCGCCGTGGAGACAATGACATGGCCTAATTGTAAAGTTCTGGCTGTAGTACATGTAGCCAAGACTTGAAAGATGATATGCAGATGAGAAAAGGCTTCACTGTTGATCTGTGTGGTATTTTTACAAAGTTCTGTTCGGAATAAATTCTGCTTCTGGTTCTGGTTGGTCTTTATGGAATATGGAATATGGAATATGAACTGGAATATGTTGTCTGGATGCTGACTGGGATTAGAGGTTCTGATGCTGACGGGGATTAAAGGTTCTGATGCTGACGGGGATTAAAGGTTCTGATGCTGACGGGGATTAAAGGTTCAGCTTCTACAGGCGTACCAAAGGCAGTAAAACTGGTTTGGTGTTGTGTTGTACGTGTCCAGCAGGTGGTGCCATAGACGTGAGGATAAGTTGAGGTTTCTGTAGAAAACACTTTTATCTGTGTTCAGTCGTTTTAGTTCTCCACCATCCTCACGCTGAATCACCTTGTACGTGTCGTACAACATCAGGAACCTGTCTGATCTCTCTGTTTGCTTTTACAGGGAACAAATGAGATCCTGAGGATGTACGTCGCCCTCACAGGGATGCAGTACGCTGGCAAAATCCTGACGGGGAAAATTAAGTACGTTTACATGGTATCGTGTTATTATGAAGAACAAGGAAAGATGGGAATGGAAATGTGCCTCAGTTTAACGCTGTTGCATTGACATGAGAGATTTTGACTTTGGTTTCTTTATTCTTCCTGCAGGGAGATGAAGAAAGGGAACGTGGTCATGGCCTTGGGAATGGCTGGTAAGAAGCTGAGGACATCGCTGGGAGGTTCGGTGGACCTGGGCCTCACGGGGAAGGATGGAGTGGTACATCCCAGCTTGGCGGTGAGAAATTCATTTCTTTTCAACCTTCAGTCATGCAAGTTGTTTTCCAGGAGGCTGACATGTTCTCTGTTTCTGCCTGAAGGAAAGTGCAAAGAAGTTTGAGCAGAACGTCAACCTGTTTGGATCGACTGTGGAGAGCCTGCTGTACAGATATGGAAAGGTAACGCCGTTTCCATGGTGATGGCCGTGGCATAAGCAGTTTGTAATCGCACAAAAGAACAAAATGAATATATAATTTATTTAGAAAGAAGTTACTTTCCCTAATTACCTTCTGAATATTTGGCAAAAGCTTAAAAGTTGAACTCATTCAGCCCCAAGAACCCCCCCCCCCCAGTGGATGCTACAGATGAAAAACCTGTTGTTCTATGTGATCCGCTAATCACTACAGTTTTAAGAGGCCATCTTTATCGATCAGCTTTGTTTATGTGAAGAATTATGTTTTAATATTCCAGCAGAGATGATGAGACGTGTCTGTTTCTGCCTCTGTGAGAGCAGCTGTGTCGTTAATCTTCCTCCTGTTCAGTTTTAGTGTAAAGACTAACTTATTCATGCAGCTGGTAGAACTCAGAATGAATCAAAGTGAACTGGCGTCTCCTCTCCGATGATTTCAGAGCATAATAGAGGAGCAACTGGTGCTGAAGAGAGTCGCGGACGTGCTGATCAACCTGTACGCCATGACGGCCGTCCTGTCCAGAGCCAGCCGCTCCATCAGCATCGGCCTCAGGAACCACGACCACGAGGTCTGTCTCTACTCTTCTCTTTTTCATTCATGCTAGCTTACTAACAGGAAGTGATGTCACTATGCACATACGCACTGAATTAGAACTGATGATGGACTGGTACATGTAGACAACCAGAATTACAAAATGGTTTAGAATGTGGTTTCAGAAGTGCATCTAAACACGTCAGATCAGAGTATTAGTGTAATCTGATTACTCTGATCTGATATTAACGGTCATGTGAACGGCTCACTGACGAGCTTTGATTTATGCAAAGTCAATTGTGTTTAAAAGCAGAAGCTTAGTTCCAGCTTTTTCCTACAACACGTCCTTCTGATGGACCTGAACTGGAGTTACACGATTGTTTTATGGCTTTAAGGCAGGGGTGTCCAGCTCTGGTCCTCAAGGGCCACAGTCCTGCAGGTTTTCCCTGCTCCAGCACACCTGACTCAAATTAATGAGTCATTGTGCAGAACTCCATAGGCTGTTGGATTCATTTGATCTGAGTCAGGTGTGTTGGAGCAGGAAGGGAAAGAAAACCTGCAGGACAGCGGCCCTCGAGGACCCACTTTGGACACACAATCAGGGTTCCCACCCGTCCTGGAAAACCTGGAACATTTTTCCAGTCATGGAAAACGCATGGAAAATAAGAAAAAGAGTTAAATGTCCTGGAAAAGCTTGAGTTGTCCTGGAAATTTATTTTTCTTCACTCTCGTCGGTGCTTCGTTGCCATTTCATCGCAGCTTCGTCACCGCTACATCGCAGTTTTGTCACCATTTCACCACAAATTTGTTGCAAAATTGTCGCCGTTTCATTGCAGCTTCATCGCCATTTTATCGCAGCTTCATTGTCGTTTTGTCGCCATTTCATCACAGCTTTGTCACCATTTCATAGCAGTTTCATTGCCATTTCATCGCCGCTTCGTCACCGTTCTGTGACTTATATAGCGCTTTTCCAGTCATACTAACCGCTCAAAGCGCATTACACTACATATCACATTCACCCAGTTGCACACACAATCATACACACATTCATACCCCGATGGGCACACTGGGAGGCAACTTGGGGTTCAGTGTCTTGCCCAAGGACACTTCGGCACGTAGTCTGGGGAAACCTGGAGTCGATCCCACAACCCCCCCGGTTGAAAGATGACTGCTCTTCCACCTGAGCTACAGCTGCCCATTGCAGCTTCGTCGCAGCTTTATCTCCGCTTCGCCTCTGTTTGTCTCTGCTTTGTCTTTTCTTTGTCTTTACTTCATCGCTATAAAAAAAAAAGCTACAATTGTAAAACACTTCTCCAAAAGCTCGTGGTGGAATTTATTAGTCTATGTAGTGATAACTTGACTAGTGTAGCAGCTGGAAAAGTCCTGGAAAATAAGTTCTAGAAAAGAATGGGAACCCTGTTTAATAGATGAAGTGTAACTTTTGGCCTCTAAGGGCATTAGACTCGCGATGGGCATATCGATACCTGGGAGTTGATACTGCGATACCAGCCAGACAAAATATCAGAATCTATACTTTTTTTGAGTACGGAGATACCACTATACAGATACAAAACATGCCATTTGTTTCCACTTCTGAGAGTCTTAGGCAATGAAATGTTGTGAAAGCAGCCAGATTCTAGCTTCTGTGTCACATGATGGTGGTAGTATCAGATGTTAGTGATGATGATTTGGTATATTTAAGTGCTCATTATGTTTTTGTGAATTTATAATATCACTATTACATTTAATATTTGAACATTTTTCACTGAATAAATTCAAATAATCTTAACCTGTACTTAAGTTATTTGATGATTGAAGGAAGTTTTTTACCTCATTTTTGTTTAATTTACTCATCAATACAATTTATTATTGTTTTAAAAGTATTTATTTCCAGTACTTCTGTTCTCAAGTTTTACTTATGTCTTATGTTGCCCTTGTATTCAAGATATAAATGCAAACTGTACAGCCATGTGATTTTTCTTTTGAGGGACAAAAGGTCAGGTTATCAATGGAAAAAGTATCATAAACTACTGGTATCATATTGACAGGAAAAATTTTGGTATCGCCCATCCCTTCATTAAACCTGGAATTTCCCACACAACCTGCAAAATGAAACAGTCTCTATCCGTGTTTTGGAATCACGTATGCAGACTACTATGATCAGCTGATAGTGAAGTCATCGAGCCAGAAAGCTCCTGCAAAGTTACAATGTCTGGTTTTTGATGAGGTTAGCCTCTTTGGAGCAACGACATGCATCACGTGCTGAATATTGACCCCAGAAACCATCTTTTATTACAAAAATTCGGCTAATGTTTGGGTCAAAAGTTAACCGGTATCCCTTTAAGGTTTGACTGAAAGCATGACTTAAAGCATATCTTAAAGGAATAGTACACCCACAGAATGATGGTCCCTCATTTTCTACTCACCCTCATGCTGAGCAAGACTCTGGAGCACTTTTTTAATATCTCAAATGCAGCCGGAGGTCAGACAGGTTTTCCCTCAACTTTCATATAATGGAGTTCACTGGCGACTGAACCAAAAAGGTCCATAAAAGTCCACAAAAACGTGTCAATATTCCTCCATACTGCTCGTCCAACGTAATCCAAGTGTCCTGAGTGGGTAGCGTCCAGAATTTACTGGAAACAACGTCATTTAGTATATTTTTATAGCTTAAGCAGCAGGGATGGGCACAATTAATCGATGATCGGTAATTGATCATTAAGAATTTTTTTCAATCACGTAATTTTTTTCGATCATCCATTGGTGTTATAAAACAGATTTCGTTCATGTAATGTTCGTCTTGGAGCTCTGTAATAAATGTCACTATAGCCCTTTTCAGACTTGCAATATGGAACATGAGCGGTAAAGTTCATCCGCTCTTTAAACGGACTCGTCTTTTCAAACATGCTACTTCGTTGCAGACTTATCGTGTCCTGGGTGCTTTCCGACATCAGGAAATGTTGCAGAAAAGTCAGCACAGCCCCGCTCTCCCTTCAACTCTTGTCTGGAACATTTCCTTGTGCGTTCAGCCAAAACGACGTGCCGCAACATTTCCGCTCTTATGACATGGGGTCCAGCCGGTACATGTCCGCTACGTCTGCAGGGTAAAAGAGCGGATCGCATGTCTGAATGCAGCGTTATAAAAGGACAGAGTCTGCAATATTACTGCTTTCCAGTGCAAGTCTGAAAGGGGCATATGTGTCGGTAATAAAACATCCCCCCAGCGGGGGGCGATGTAGCCTAAAGACAGCAGAGAAAGCCGCCTGCGAGCTGCCGTCTTCTCCGTCACAGCAGCTGAAAGAAGGCTCGTCTATACCTAAAGCGAGCACGGTGAAGTCTAGCGTGGGACCACTTTTACGATAGAAAATGACACCTCACATTGTAAATACTGCAACACGTTTTGTAAAAACAACTCCCATGATGTACCATTTAAAAAAAAAAACACTGATCCATCAGTGATGAATCCTCCGTCCAAACACTGTTGTCTCAGTCTTAAAGACACACAACGTAACTTTTAGACCTTAGAAATCTGTGTTTCTGACTCGTTTTGATGTCACACCAACATTCATTATGCGCATTTTCGAGCTGTCACTGCCCAGAGCCGTCCCGGGGCTCAGAAACAGCACTATGTAAGATTCCCATCCGGGACGCGACCGTGACGTTGCAGCCAACTATTGGTTGCAGCACCGCGTCACTCACTAGCAACCGGATGTAAACCAGGGATCAACATCGCGGGTGTTTTGAATGCGCATCATGTCGAATTCGGTAAAGAAACGCAAGGAAACATCACCAGAGGAAGAGAGGAAAAGAAACAGAGGAAGGGACAGAACAAGAGTCAAGATAAGACTGTCTTTTACTGGCTGGAGTGAGCTTACAGTACAGGTACGAACAAGATGGATGCTAGTTTAGCCGCCGATAGGGGGCGCGTCACTTAGAAAACTGCTGAAAGTTCCGTTGTGTGTCTTTAAGCCAGAGGAGCTGCGATGCAAAGTGAGCAGACAAAATTACGGAGGGAATCTGTAAAATGATTTTCGTGCATATGTTGCCCAGAAGTGTCAAATCTGGAAAGGTTTTCCAGATTTGATGAATTTACTGGAACCAGTCTAACAGTTTCCTTCACAGCGCATCATCACCAGGCTCACTGAAACACGATAAGCGAAAGCAGGAGCTGTTAAACAAGTTAGCCACAGCAACTAGCGTTGCCATAACAACAGACTGTTGGACCGCTTTAACAGCAGAGAGCTACCTCACCATAACGTGCAACCACAGCCGACTTTCTCACCAAGATGATGATTGAGGCTGTAGAGCAGTGGGGGGTTGAAATAAACACGGATTTTAGAAAAAAAAAGACTGCCTGTGGTGTGTGGAATCATTTTTAACATGCATTTCTTAATGATTAAATCGATAACTGATCGTTAATTCTCCTGACGATTAATCAAAAAGATGTTGGCAAATGTCCATTCCTATTAAACAGTACTACATCTTACTTTTGCGAAGCGCACATGACACTATGGAAGCCGCGGCAGACAAGACTGCACGTTGTTTCTTTCTTTGATTTAAATCAATAGTCACCCTCTTCTGTTTGTCCGCAGCTCGTTTGCTCTGAGCACAATATAAACAACGATTTCTTCTTCTACGCTTGCATTATCGGCAGAATAGGCGCTGAACGCTGTGGCTTCCGTAGTGTCATGAACTCGCATATTAAAAAAGTGCTTCGGAGTCTTGCTCAGCATGAGGGTGAGTAGAAAATGAAGACACGTCATTCTGTGGGTGTACTATTCCTTTAATCCAGCCTAGCGTGTGAAAGCAGAGCTGCGCCGTCTGTGTGAAGACGGGACGGCGTGAACACGGTCCTGTGAGTAACTGTGAGGGGGGATGCAGGAGGTCTGGTGCAGATGAGCAGCTTCACTGTTCATCCTCATCTTCAAACTGCTGCTGGCTTTAAAAGCTTCGCCCTTCCAGGGGTGACGGAGGTCTGTGGTGTTTGTGGAGCAAAGAAAACCGAGGGAATGATCTGCAGTTGTGTGTTGTACTTTAATGTTCAGCCGTGGATGTTTCTGACGGATCTTCTCCTCAGGTGCTGCTCGCCAACACGTTCTGCAGCGACGCCTTCTTCAAGAACAACTACCTGATGGTCCAGCTGCAGAAACGTGAGTCAAACACACAGCAGTAATTGAGAACAGCCCCCTGCTTTTCTTTTCTCCTTTCACAGCATCTTAATACAAAAGACTGGCATGTGTTGTGGAATTTCCCCAGCCGGGCCCACAGAGCAGCTCCCACCCTCCCACACTTCCCATTCTCACACCACGCAGCTTGTTCTGGTTCCAGCTCCAATCTCAGCTTAACCAGGACGAGCTGGAGTTGTTAGTAATTTTCATTTCATCCGTTCCAGACGCGCCTGAGAACAACGATGCTAACATCAAGAAGATCGCCAAGGCGGTGCTGGACAACAGGACCTACATCTGCTCGCACCCTCTGGAGAGAACGTACTGATCCCAGAGCGTCTCCAGCTTCCACCAGTCCCAGCATCCGTCTCTAATCTCGTCTTAGTGCTTTCTGTTTGGCTTTATTTATAACTGACTTGGTTCCTAATGAGATTTGTAAGAGTAGCTGTATTTTATTACCACGGCTGAGGTCATCATATAAGCGATGAAACTGTCCGAAGTGCTCTTTAATAAACCAGTGCAGATGATCCTGTTTTTAATACGAAAGCGTGTGAAAAGGCTGCAGTGTCTGTGTGGGGTACGTGCTTTGGAAGGTGAAGGTGATCCTCTCCTCGTCGGTCAGAGGCAAGGGGGTCCGCTTGTACAGGAACGACTTCTGCTTAACGCATTTCCTGAAAGTAACGTGAACATCAGCACAAATGGCTTCTCTTCTCTCTGAGGTAAGATTTCTACTCACGTGTGGGGGTGTTTGCTGGACGAAGCGGCGTGTCTGGGAACGGCGTTGTTCTTGCTGCCGAGTCTGCAGTCCGGGCAGGGGCCCGGAGCCAGAGCCGCCCTCAGCTTCTCCTCGGCGACCCTGTTCCCCAGGTTGAGCACCGATAGCTGAGGGAGAGGCTGCAAACACAGAGCACAGCAGCTGCTGCAGCCTCAAGGAAGCACGGCTAAAAAAAATCTCACCTGAGACGCTGCTGCTGCATCATTGTCGCCACCCCGGTACAAAATAGTTTATTTATTTCCAACGAAACAGTAAGAATATTATCCAGTCTGAAAGGAGCAGGATGAAGTCATCACTTCTTCATTCCTGCCTGCTCTGATGATAGTTCAGGCCGAAAGTTTAGACACACTCCCATTAAGAAAAGGCTAAATTCACAATCACAATTCAAATAAGAAACTGAATAAAGCAATAATTAATACATACTTATGAAATTATAATTTAAAAGAATAAAGCACTGATTTTAAATTGTGGTTTTAAAGTATAATTTACAAACAAACAAAGAAAACTCTCCCAGACACATTATGGGCTTTTCCACTGCACATTTCCGTCACCCTTCCACACGGCACGGCAAGCTTTATGCGTTTCCTCTGGGAAAACCCGTTACGATTTTTCGCCCCTGTTTCAGAGCTAGCTCTAACTGTGCCGATCTTACACAAAACGTGACGTAGCTGACGGCTGTCCACTGATTGGTCAAAGGAAATTGTCACTATACGTGTTTCGCCTCTTCTAAAAATATCTGTCTCTGTTCTCAGTGGCTACAAGCCACAGAGAAAACAACAGTAACACCTCCATATCGTCAATGCCTCCATTACTGATCACCGCGTGGCACGGCAGTGATGTCATCGCAGTCTCGACCGCGCCAACTCCGCCCACTTCCAGGTAGTAGACTCCTGCTTCTCCTGTGTGGAAACAAAAACCGTCCTGGTCGTCTTTAGCGTGTGGTGCTGTACCGTGTCCTGTGCAGCTGCGATGGAAAAAGCACCTTGCTCACGAACAGTGGACCAACATACCTGTCGACAGGTGCAGACGTCTGATTGGACGTTACAGAAAACACCTGACTGCAGTGATTATCTCAGTGTTGCTTAATAAAATTTAAGTTCAGGAGCCCCATCATGCTTGTTTGCTTGTTTATTTTTTTGTTTGTTTTTTATTTTTCTGTTGAACCACAACTGAAAATAAATGTCGTGATTTTCATAAATTTTTCATTATTTTATTGCTTTTGTCAATTTCCACCAATTTTACTGGCAGCTGATTTTTCCATCTTTAATGGGAGCGTGTCAAAACTTTCGGCTGGACTGTACATCATACTTTTGGGCGTGAAAGGAGCAAATGTAATTGAGCAACTGAGTGTTTGAGCAGGATTATGTTTTTAAAACTAAACATTAGATGTTTACAGAAACAGAGCAGATCTGAACTTCTTCATACAACTTTATGTAAATGCAGCTGAGAACAGGTGGGTCTTTAACCTGGATGTAAATAAAATGAATGTTTCAGCTGATCTGAGACTTTCTGGGAGTTTGTTCCAGACATGTGGAGCATAGAAGCTGAACGCAGCTTCTCCATGTCTGGTTCTGACTCTGGGAACTGATAAAAGGCCGGATCCAGATGACCTGAGGTGTCTAGTAGGTTCATACTGGGTCAGGAAATCCTAAACCATTTAGAGCAACAGCAAAAGTTTTCAGGTTGATAAAAACGAAAGTTATCCTTTAAGAGGCTCCTACAACCTACATGCAAATTCAAGAATGAAACTTTTTTTTTTTAAAGCAGAAGACGCCGATTGGGACGAAGATGGTTTTTTTTTTTTTTGTCATTTGTAACCAAATAAGGTGACTCTCTAAGAGTAATGTCCTCTATGTCGCTTTACTGTACACAAATAAAAATGGAGTGGATAAATAGAAATCTTATGAATCGTAAGGTAATTTTGTGAGATAATTTTCTGATATTGGTTCCATTCTGATAAAGCTTAGTCTTAATGACGAATGTCATCAGCTTTTGTTTTTTGTAAAAGCAGACTGGATATTATCAGGCAAAAATGAGTCCAGTTTGGAAATTCCCACCAATGTTATTATAATTCACTAAAACTAAGAGAAAAATTAAAAAACTAAAATCGGAAAAAACATTTTTGTTTACTAATTTTTTTTTTTTTTTTAAATACAGTTTTAAGAAAAAACAAAAAAAAAAAAACGATAACTAACTAAAACTGTATTGTCTTTTACAAAACTAAAACAAACTAAGGAGGTTTTAGCAATAAATTAAGTTATGGTCTTTGTAAATGTGTTTAATACATAAGCCTTTTGGATTGATATGAAATCCATTTCTATTTAATTTATTTACTTTGCGCTACCGGTTTTACTGCAAGTGACTTTCAGATGATTTTAATGTTAAACCACACAAATATGTATAATTTACGAGAAAAAAAAAAAAAAAAAAAAAACAACCTAAAACCAACACTGAAACTAATAAAACTAAACTAAAATAAGCATTTTCCAAAAAACAAAAACTAAAAAAAACCTAGCAAACCTGCTCTAAAAAACTAACTAAAATGAACTGAATTGAAAAAAAAAAAAGTCAAAGCTTACTGAAAGTAGTTAAAAATCCAAAACTACTATAACCTTGATTCCCACTTATCGCAGCAGCTCTAATTAAAAGTTTCTTCAGATTGAGTGGATGATCCCACCACGCTACCTTCAGCATCAGGCCTGGTTTCTGGAGGGAATACTTCCTGGGCTCATCTTTCAGTAAACCCTGAGTTCTGTCCGGGTTTCCTCTCATGTGGCACTTGAACTCCGGGATCCGTCCGGCGTGTGCCGGGCTGTCGGGAAGCAGTTTCCTCCACCAGCGGTGGAACTGAGCTCTGGCTGCTTGGAGCTGCTCCTGCTGCAGAGTCTCACCTGAGGATCAACAACACACCTGCTGAGCCTCAGACATGGTGGTCTGGCCTTACATAGGTCACACAAACAGCCCAGGAACCGCGAACGATCATGAAAATCCTGCCTGGCCCAAGTGGTTCTCCAGGTCTGTGTGGGAGCGACTTGCTCAGCCTGAACTGGCTCACGTTCCACCATCTGCAGCTTCGCTCACAACAAATCAATACAGAGTCCTCAGAGCTGAGAAAAAGCTCCAGCCCACTCACAAAAAATAGCCAGTCCGGGCAGCTTGCTGCATTCTGTCTTGCAGCATCACAAATGATATCGCCCCACAGTTTTGACCCATTTTCTAATTAGATAAAGCAAAGTTTTACCAGGAAAACCACAACGTGGCCTGCTTTGAACCATGACTTTGGTTTGGTAGTGATAGTAGTACGCAACGCTTCATCCCTGCTGGGGCTTTGTCAGATTAAGTTTGGATTTGAAGTCAAAGGTCTTTCATAAAAGATTAGACGACAGCATCAGGTGCCCAGAATCCTGGATATGCATGAAAACTCAGTCTGTAAGACGAGACTCAACATACCGAAATAAGTGATATGTTTAAAAGAAATAGATTTTTAAAACTAAATAAAATGAGTAAATAAGCAGGTCAAATAAAAACCAGTTAAAAAAACAAACAAACAGAATAAGACGAGGCTTTTTGTACCTGCTCCAGTATTTTTACTGGCCAACAGCCCTTCATGCTGCTCTGCAGGGAAACTAAAGGTTTTCTGTTCATAGTAGTGGCAGGTGGATCAATCCAAATATCAATACCAGTTAGTATCGATCAATACTAATGCGATTATGTTGATATTTCAGTGTCAGGCTTGAAAACTATCAGAATCTTCATTAATGCAGAGGACAAAGTGGTTTTTGATGGATTGGATTCACTGCTATGACAGGGACCCATATTCCCTAAATCAGCTTCTCTCAGAAACATGAAGCTAAATTCAGACTTAGTAAATGTTGTCAGTAATGAGTTTGTTTCTTTACACCTATCGTATTTTCTGGACTATAAGTTGAATCAAATAAAAAATGTATCATGAACAGGAAAAAAAAACATATATAAGTTGCACTGGACTACAAGGAGTATTATTTATCTACCTTCTAATACAGTAATTTTCTGATTTTTCACTTCTTACTGCTAAAAATTACTCAATCAGTCCAATTCCAAAGTTAATCATTGTAAATTATCATAAACATCATAACTAAGAAGGATAAACATGTTTTTTGAGGATTTGTTCCCCCGCACAGGCAGTACAGCCAGATGTCCAAAATGAACTTCTCTCACTGAGATAAGGCCATTTTGGGATTTTTGCCCTTTGCAGAATATAGCTGTCACAAGCCTAGAGCGCCCTCTTTTGACATTAGACGGTAATGTTTTCTCCTTGGCTCATGTCAGTCAATATGACTTGATACTTAAAAATATGTTAACTCTATATTTTGATATACAAGTCGCACTGGACTATAAGTCGCAGAAGCCGCCAAACTATGAAAAACAGTGCGACTTATTGTCTGGAAAATATGGTAATTATAAAATTACAAATATAAGGCTTTAAACTATCCCAAACTTCATAAATAGGGAGGATGTGTGGTTTTAGGTGGACCCAGTTCACCTTGGTGACAAGGTTTCTACATGCAAAAAAATCTGCTTCTTTCGTTGAGACAATGCCAAATTCGGATTTTTATGATAATAATTTGGTTGTTAATCCATTAATGAGTCAAAAATTGGTAGTCTTTGCATAAATTTGTTAATTTGACAGCCCTATCAAAAAGTTATGGTATTTGTATCAACAATGCTAGCCTGTATTTACTTGGTCATGGATCAATGCCAAATCTTAGTATCGCACACCCAGTGTTCATATCTCACAAACTGCAAACGCTCCTCTTCATCACCCATTCTACTTCCTGTTAGCAGAAATATGTACTTACAATGCAACATTTAATCACGTAGACATGGTGAAGACGACTTGCTGAAGTTCAAACTGAGCATCAGAATGAGGAAGAAAGGGGATTGAAGTGACTTTGAACGTGGCATGGTTGTTGGTCTGAGTATTTACTGGGATTTTCACACACAACCATCTCTAGTTTCCAGAGAATGGTCTGAAGAAGAGAAAATATCATCTTAAGGGTCTTTCTTGAACATGACATTGAGTTCACAGCTTTTGGATGTGGTGGAACGGAAGATTCTCATCATGAATCTGCAGCAACTGTGCGACTCCATCATGCAAATATGGAGCAAAATCTCTGAGGAATGTTTCCAACACCTGGCTGGATCTATCTCACCAGGAACTGAGACGGGGTCCAACCAGGTTCTAGAAGGTGGATGGTAGGTGTATATTTAGATGCTAAATCTCAACATATTTGATTACTTTTATGTGTTATTTTTTAATACTTTTACCTTTTTCTTCTACATTTTCCTCTCTTTTTTTAGTGAGCTACTTTTCTTTGTCCTTCATGCAGGAAACTTTCTCTGTATCAATTTGTGGGAATGTGAGCTCCTTAACTGAGTCCATACCAGCCAGGTCAATGCTGATGGGAGCCGTGCTGAAGACTGTGGGCGGTTTTTTATAAAGCTGGAAGTCCTCGGAACGTCGACTCCACGGCCATACATCCCGTGGAAGAGTGGGCTTCAGTATGTTAGCATGTAGGACGTTCTCTCTCCAGGGCTGGAAGCGAAGTGAATGCTTGGATTATCAATTACAACATACACCATCATCAGATACCCCTGGAGATTAGGCAGAAAATGCCACTGGGACAATAAATCATTGTGTGGGCAGCACAACTGAACCAACAGGAAGGCTAACGTCATTAGTCATGTCATATTACATGCTATTCAATACCCTCAACCCAAACAGAGCGGGTCACAGAGCATGAACACTCAAAGAAAATAGCTAGAAATGTTAAAACGCCTTCATCACTCATCACCCTCCTCAGCTCTTCCACACGAGCTTCATCTGGGTGCTTGGGGTGCGTCGTTGATCTGCTGGGCTCCGTCACCCAGCCCCCAGAGGCAGAGGCAAGGTGGGACGTGGAGGCCACATCTCCTGGCTCCACGGTGGCGCTGAGGTACTGCTGACTGTAGGTCCACCTCCGGCCCGGCATCTGAGGGACCAGAGACACAGCATCCCTTCATCATCATCATCATCCTCTGCGCTAACTTGTAATATAATCTGGGTCCTTGCAGGGTCTTAAAGACACAACGTAACTTTTCCACCTTAAAATTCTGTGTTTCTGACTTGTTTTGATGGCACACCAACATTGATTATTCCCATTTTTGAGCCGTCCCTGCCCAGAGGCGTCCCAAGGCTCAGAAACTGCACTTTATAAGTTTCGTATCAAGGACACAGCCGTGATGTTGCAGCCGGTTGCGCACTGCGTCACGTACGAGCAAACGGATATGAACCAGACATGAACACAGCGGGTGTTTTAAACACATTTGTTGAATTCAGCAAAGAAACACCGGAAGCATTACCGGAGGAAGAGAAGAAGAGACAGAACAAGAGTCAAGAGAAGACTGTTTTACTGGCTGGAGTGAATCACAGCACAGGTATGATGCAACATGGATGCTAGTTTAGCCATTGATAGGGGGCGCGTAACTGAGAAAACTGCCAAAAGTTTTGTTGTGGGTCTTTAAAGGGACACTGTGTAATCGGGAGCAGCTCCCTCGTACTTTTCATGCTGCATTCGCGTGAAACCGGGCAGACCGACGACAGCCGCTGCATGTAAAGTTATCACCAGCCTCTATGTGAAGACGTGGTCCGTCAGTTACAGTGACATCAGTCCACATCTGTTCGGTTGTCATGGCGATGTCGTATTGTTTTCCCTGACCCATGTTTTACCGTCTTTCGCTCGGCTTCATTGATTAAAATGACATCTGGTTTGTTACCAACGGCCGTCTGCCCGACTGCACGTGAACCCAGCATCAGTGAGACGCTGGTTTCTCCCCACTGCAGCACGGTGACTTTTCAAAGGCATTACCTCGAACTGAGCTGAAAATTCCGGTGTGTCCGGTGAGTTTCTGTGTTTTCCTACCGTCACGCTTCTCCGGAACGCAAAAACATGGCGATACGACATGACAGCCTCCACCGAGCCGCCCCGCTCGATGTGTAAATGAATGATACGAACGGTGAATTTAGAACTTAGAGGAGCACTTCAGTTTGTTGATGGGAGTGATTACTGATTAATGAAAAAACACTTTTGAACCAAATAATCAGTTTTTGTGAATAAAACACAGGAGAACTTACACAATATCCCTTTAAAAAGTCTAAAAATGTCTAAAATTCTGAATTTAAAATCTAAGGCCTCAAAAGGTCTTAAAAAGGGCCATTTTTCATCCAAGGTCTTAAATTTAATCAAAACAAGCCTTAATTTCTCCTGAGATATGATGGCTACAAGAGAAATTTTTAATTTCTTTTTCTATTTTTTTAAAAACTGAAACTAAATGCATTTTTTTCTTGAGTAGAGCTTGAGGTAATATTAATGTCTGTGTCCATTATTTGATTCAGTCGTCCAAAAAATCCATTTTTTAAAAGAGGTTACTCTTTGGGGCAATTATTGATATGCGATTAATCAAGATTGATTAATAATAAACCCTCTAATTAATTACCTTTTTTTTTTATCAAGTCCCACCTCTATTAGAATTTCTGGGATTATTTGAATTTTTCTGGTAATGCATCATGTTGGTCTGATTTGATTTATAAAGGTCTTAAGACCTTTAAAAGACCTTTTAAATTTAACTCACTTAAACCTGCAAGAACCCTGTTTAATGGGAAGGAAGTTCACAGGTACTCGTACCTGCGGATGTGCTCGTGAAATACATTTCAGAGAAAAGGTCTTGCACCAGCAGAGAGCATGTTTGGCATTATTTTGTTACTGTTGGTATTTATTATTGAGACGTGGAGGTAATCTAATGACAGATGTGTGGACAAAGTCTTCATTGTGCCTGGTCCTGTTGCAAAGTTCAGTCAGGAGAGAATTTCTTTAAATGTCACCAGCTTTAGAAGTGCAGAGGAATATTTTGCAAGGCGGTAGCACATCTGTTTCATGTAAACACATGCTGCAGAGTTGCTCTGCTGTTTGATGAGCAGGAAAGATGAGAGTCTGTAGCAAGGCTATAATAGTTTTGGATTTTTAATTAGTTTCAGTTTTTATTTTTATTTTATTCAGGTTTGACTTATAGGTTTGAATTTAATTGGTTTCGTTAGTTTTTTGAGCAGGTTTGCTAGTTTTTATTAGTTTTTGTTTTTTGGAAAATGCTTATTTTTAGTTTTTATTAGTGTCAGTGTTTGTTTTAGTTTTTGCATTCAGCATGAAAATAACGAGTGAATTGCTCATGATATACAACTGCTAAACAATGTCCCTTTAAGATGCTGGTTAAATGATCAAGTTGTCAGAAACATTATAATTAGCCACATGTTGGCTAATTGGGACAGACACGCACCCTACAGGGGACATGTCAGTGAGTAAAAAAACACACCTCAGTACCAAGGTTTTTATAGTTTACTAAAACTAACAAAAAAACTAAAACTAAAATTGAAAAAACATTTTTGTTAACTGAAATAAAAACAAAAATGACAATTTTTCAACAAACGATAAATAACTGAAACTGTATTGTGTCTTTAAAAAAACTAACTAAAATTACTTCAAAAACATCCTTAGTTTTAGTTTTTGTAAATTTACTTAATACATAAGCTTTTTGAGTTGATATGAAATCTATTCCTATTTAATCTATTTACTTTGCTTTTATTTCGAGTGACTTTCTGATGATTTTGAATGTCACGCCAGACAACTACCTATAATTTCCGAAAAAAATCCCCAAAAACTTAAACTAAGACTGAAACTCATAAAAACTAAACTAAAACTAAGCATTATCCCCAAAAACAAAAACTAGCAAACCTGCTCAAAAAAACTAACTGAATTGAAAAACGAAATGTCAAAACTAAATAAAAACTGAAACTAATGAAAAATTCAAAACTATTAGAACCTTGCTCAATACAAATAAGCACATATCTGTATCTGTACATATAGTATCTGATACCTGGCAGCCAGATGTCCAAAATGAACTCCTCTGGCTGAGTTAAGGATATTTTTGGGATCTTTACTCTCGGAGCAGAATATAGTTGTATTTTTGAAAATATGAGAGATAAAACCCCACAGTTGTCTGCAAAGATTGGTAACGATCGACATCGGATATTGTGGACAATATCAGCAAAAAAGCCAATATTGAACATCCCTACTTTTATGTCTTACACTGCTGGAAGGTGGATTATAGCCCCCCCCTGATATGGATTAATATGGAGACCAGAATATGTTTCCCTGAGAACTGGTTTTCTCCCAGTAGGAGATCTGGAGCTAGTTTTCTCCCAGGAGGAGATCTGGAACTGGGGATCATCACAACATTTTAACATTTCATTCCTCCTACAGAACTTCGAGTTATTCATCATCAGAGAGAAACAAGAACAAAACAGAAAACTACACAACAGAAACTTTTAGTTTAAATGATGTAACAGACATGACATCAGAGTTTATTTCTATTTTTAGCTCTTACTGAAATCATAAGAAGCATCTTTGTGTCGTTTAAATTGTTGATCAGCCAAACAAATAAAATGAAAGCATTTTTAAAGTACTGGGTAATTTCAGCTCTTAGGTAAAAGTTTCATTCCATGAATTCCCTCTAATTTGTCTAAATAGAAGACGGCATCGTGGGAAACACCCCAGCAACGCTGCGATCACAAGAGTCTCTGCTTTCCTGAGGAATGTTGCATGTGCAACCACTTACAGCTCAGGAAACAGCTGACAGCCTGCAGGAGGGTAGAAACTCTCCCCAGCTCATGTCTGCCTCACCAGCTACTGCTCTGTTCAGTTCTGCTTCAACTGCACACGCAGACCAGTTCAATCCAGTCCATCCAGGTAGTCCAGGTAACACAAATCCTATGATCTAGTCTATGATCAATGAGCCGCTCCACATGAGTCCAGTTTGGTATAACTGTTCATTTAAAACATAAAATAACGAGCTGAACTACTGGGTTGGATCAGATTTACGCTTTCATTCAGTCCTCCATCCTGAGCTGCACCAGAAACAGGGGAGAGGAAAACCTTCATCAGGACCAGGTCCAGGAAGGAAAACCTTCATCAGGACCAGAACCAGGAGGGAAAACCTTCATCAGGACCAGAACCAGAAAGGAAAACCTTCATCAGGACCAGAACCAGGAGGGAAAACCTCCATCAGGACCAGAACCAGGAGGGAAAACCTTCATCAGGACCAGGTCCAGGAAGGAAAACCTTCATCAGGACCAGAACCAGGAGGGAAAACCTTCATCAGGACCAGAACCAGGAGGGAAAACCTTCATCAGGACCAGGTCCAGGAAGGAAAACCTTCATCAGGACCAGAACCAGGAGGGAAAACCTTCATCAGGACCAGAACCAGAAAGGAAAACCTTCATCAGGACCAGAACCAGGAGGGAAAACCTTCATCAGGACCAGAACCAGGAAGGAAAACCTTCATCAGGACCAGAACCAGGAGGGAAAACCTTCATCAGGACCAGAACCAGGAAGGAAAACCTTCATCAGGACCAGAATCAGGAGGGAAAACTCCATCAGGACCAGAACCAGAAAGGAAAACCTTCATCAGGACCAGAACCAGGAAGGAAAACCTTCATCAGGACCAGAACCAGGAGGGAAAACCTCCATCAGGACCAGAACCAGGAAGGAAAACCTTCATCAGGACCAGAACCAGGAGGGAAAACCTCCATCAGGACCAGAACCAGGAAGGAAAACCTTCATCAGGACCAGAACCAGGAGGGAAAACCTTCATCAGGACCAGAACCAGGAAGGAAAACCTTCATCAGGACCAGAACCAGGAAGGAAAACCTTCATCAGGACCAGAACCAGGAGGGAAAACCTTCATCAGGACCAGGTCCAGAAAGGAAAACCTTCATCAGGACCAGAACCAGGAGGGAAAACCTCCATCAAGACCAGGTCCAGGAAGGAAAACCTCCATCAGGACCAGAACCAGGAAGGAAAACCTTCATCAGGACCAGAACCAGGAGGGAAAACCTCCATCAAGACCAGGTCCAGGAAGGAAAACCTCCATCAGGACCAGGTCCAGGAAGGAAAACCTTCATCAGGACCAGAACCAGGAGGGAAAACCTTCATCAGGACCAGAACCAGGAGGGAAAACCTCCATCAGGACCAGAACCAGGAGGGAAAACCTTCATCAGGACCAGAACCAGGAGGGAAAACCTCCATCAGGACCAGAACCAGGAGGGAAAACCTCCATCAAGACCAGGTCCAGGAAGGAAAACCTCCATCAGGACCAGAACCAGGAAGGAAAACCTTCATCAGGACCAGAACCAGGAGGGAAAACCTCCATCAGGACCAGAACCAGGAGGGAAAACCTCCATCAAGACCAGGTCCAGGAAGGAAAACCTCCATCAGGACCAGAACCAGGAAGGAAAACCTTCATCAGGACCAGAACCAGGAGGGAAAACCTCCATCAAGACCAGGTCCAGGAAGGAAAACCTCCATCAGGACCAGGTCCAGGAAGGAAAACCTTCATCAGGACCAGAACCAGGAGGGAAAACCTTCATCAGGACCAGAACCAGGAGGGAAAACCTCCATCAGGACCAGAACCAGGAGGGAAAACCTTCATCAGGACCAGAACCAGGAGGGAAAACCTCCATCAGGACCAGAACCAGGAGGGAAAACCTCCATCAAGACCAGGTCCAGGAAGGAAAACCTCCATCAGGACCAGAACCAGGAAGGAAAACCTTCATCAGGACCAGAACCAGGAGGGAAAACCTCCATCAGGACCAGAACCAGGAGGGAAAACCTCCATCAAGACCAGGTCCAGGAAGGAAAATCTCCATCAGGACCAGGTCCAGGAAGGAAAACCTTCATCAGGACCAGAACCAGGAGGGAAAACCTCCATCAGGACCAGGTCCAGGAAGGAAAACCTTCATCAAGACCAGGTCCAGGAGGGAAAACCTCCATCAGGACCAGAACCAGAAGGGAAAACCTTCATCAGGACCAGAACCAGGAAGGAAAACCTTCATCAGGACCAGAACCAGGAGGGAAAACCTCCATCAGGACCAGGTCCAGGAAGGAAAACCTCCATCAAGACCAGGACCAGGAGGGAAAACCTCCACCAGGACCAGAACCAAGAAGGAAAACCTCCATCAGAACCAGGACCAGGAAGAAAATAACTACATCAGAACCAGAACCAGGAGGGAAAACCTCCATCACAACCAGGTCCAGGAAGGACACCTCCATCAGGACCAGAACCAGGAAGGAAAACCCCTATTTGGACCAGGACCAGGTCTTGAAGATGAAATGTGATTAGGCAATAAGCCATTGGTGGCTTTAACGGATCAGACGAGTGTTATGGGGGAACCATCCATGAATCCTGATGAACGTCTGTTTTCATCTTTATTTTGGTCTTTCGTCGACCTGATCCACTTTCCTCCCTCCACACTTCAAGACGAGTCTTTGTGGGGTAAAAAGAAAAGAAGAGAGTGGACAGAAACTAAAACTCAGAGCTGGTTCCTGGTCTTCTGTAAGTGATACCTGAGCATGAGGCGTGTGAAATCATTCCTGATCGGCTGTACGTGTGTGTTCGTGTCGGTGTGCAGACCTTGGCCATCTCCTTCTGCAGCAGCTTCATTGTGAGCACGTTGGAGTTGAACGTCTGGATGCTGTAGTTGTGTGCTGGTGCATCTGCAGCCTGATCCATCCTCAACCCCACGGCCTCCGTTTTCTGCAGCTGCTCGCTCTCCTCTCGCACCTTCTCGATGTTCCTCTGGAATAGAGAGAAACTCCTCAGTGACTGGGTAACTGGTCGGATCAGCAGCAGAACCAGCAGCATCACAGACCTGGACGAAGTTGTGTTGGCTGAGCTTCTGCAGCCGCTTCCATCTCACGTACTCTGCGTTGTACATGTCAAGCGGCGTTCGTGTTTTCGTCCTGGTGGGCTGAGTGGTCGTCTCTGCATTTGCTTCGGCCATTTGCATCCACGACTCATTGTGTGAACCGTAAAGCTTCATCAGGCTGAGGATCATGTCAGCTGAGGGGAAGAGGTTGTACTGCACCACGTCTCTAAAGCACCTTGTTTTACTGAGCTGGCTTAGCCTAGGAAGAAACACGGCTGTTATACTATAAATATGATTAGATTAATGGGGAGCTAAATGACATGGTTTGACTAAAATTTATTTTATCAACAAGACCAAAGGAATAATCTTTTATACATTAAGTATTCTCAAGGTTTTTACCAACTTTTCAAGTGTTTTAATTAGGAATACTTCAGTTTGTGCTGGTGTGTAGATGTGTGACCAATAATCATGCTTTAAAACGCTGCAGTTTAAATCCTGGTTGAAAACAAGTTAAAACATGAAAAATCCCAGTTTCAAAAGGTCTTAAATGCTTTTTTATGAGCACCTTGTCAAAGCCTGGAAGCAGAGCTGGGGGGTCGCTCCCTGAATGTAGATCTGAGAATTTCTCATGATGTTCTCCAGGGGTTCCTGTAGCTGAACTGGACTCAGGCTCACATTGAGGGACCCGTAGATGCGTTTGAAGAAACCCAGTCCTGAATTGTAGAGGACTATCACCCGTTCATCCTCATTCTCACTCGGCCTGTAAAACATCACACAAAGCTGAAAATGAAGGGTGCATGATCCTCCAAGATGTAAAGTAGATAAAGGGCTTGTATCGTCAATACCAATACTTTGTGATAGGACTGTTAAATTAACAGATTACAGATTTATGCAAGGAGATTTTTTTATGGAAACTATACACAAATTTTTAACTCATTCATGCATAAACAGCAACAAATTATTATCCATACCAAAAAACTCAGAATTTGGCATTACCTCAATGCGAGAAGCTGATTTTTGGTATGTAGATGCCTTGTCACCAAGGTAGGGATGGGTGATATCATTGTGTGAGATATATCGTCAAAGAAAATCCCCACGGTTATAATTTTTGATCTAACGATAAAAACGATAAATTCAATTTATGAGGTTGCATTTATTGCTTTCTGTTTGCACCGTTTGATTAAATTTGTTCTCATATCTCAGACTTGTTTGATTGGTGTCACTACAGTTTCACAATACAGATGTAGTACTTGAACTTCATTGGTGTAGTTTAGTGGCTTCTAGTATTATTTAAGGGCTCTCAACACAGAATGTAGTGATAGATTTATAATACAAACAATAGGGGATTATCACGCTTACCGGAAGTTCCCGGATTTTGAGCACTTCCTCTTCCGGGCCATGTTAACGACAGCCGTTCCTGCTCTGTTATACTGTTTA
Source organism: Atherinomorus stipes (assembly GCA_023101725.1). Lineage (NCBI taxonomy): Eukaryota > Metazoa > Chordata > Actinopteri > Atheriniformes > Atherinidae > Atherinomorus > Atherinomorus stipes. The sequence goes on along the minus strand of JALJCO010004013.1, from coordinate 158,142 downwards.
AATCATATAAACTCCAAACATACTTAAGTTTTCATTCCAGACTGAAGTGATACTGGATCAAAAGCTGGATCAAAGCGATCGATTCGCCGCGGTGAAGGGCCGAACTTTGTAATAAAACACACGTTTGTTTGTCGCCGGTGGGGCACAACACCGGCACTTCACAGCATGCTAGCATTAGCCAGCTGGCGTTTACTGACGTGCTTAACATTGTGCGTCTTAAAACACACAAACATCTGAAAATCGGGTCTGTACCTCCCCGTTTCCAGTGGAACAACTGGGGACTGCCAAGAAAGGAGACGCTTTCAGATGCTTGTGTGTTTTCAGCCGCACAAAGTTAGGCACGTTATTGAGCTGGCTAATGCTAACCTGCTAACACGACTGCGCAGTCCGCCGGCCACAAACAAACGTGTGTCGTTTTATTATAAAGTTCGGTCCTTCACCGCGGCGAATCGGTCATTTTGGTCCACTTCCTCCTTAGCATCACTTCAGTCTGGAATGAAAACTTGGCATTGGCGTTTATCCGATTAACAAAGTTTAACAGAGTAGTAGCTGGCGGACTACTGTTAGCAGGTTAGCATTAGCCAGCTCGATGACGTGCCTAACTTTGTGCGGCTGGAAACACACAAGCATCTGAAAGCGTCTCCTTTATTTGGCAGTCCCCAGTTGTTCCACTGGAAACGGGGGGTACAGACCCGATTTTCAGATGTTTGTGTGTTTTAAGCACGTCAGTAAACGCTAGCTGGCTAATGCTAGCATGCTGTGAAGTGCCGGTGTTGTGCCCCACCGGCGACAAACAAACGTGTGTTTTATTACAAAGTTCGGCCCTTCACCGCGGCGAATCGATCGCTTTGATCCAGCTTTTGATCCAGTATCACTTCGGTCTAGAATGAAAACTTAAGTATGTTTGGAGTTTATACGATTTAAACAGTATAACAGAGCAGGAACGGCTGTCGCTAACATGGCCCGGAAGAGGAAGTGTCCAAATACCGGGAACTTCCGGTAAGCGTGATAATCACCTATTTGGCTGCTATTTTTTATTGTCAATTACTGTTACCATTATAAAAAACAAAAATGATCGTGATACATTTTTTAGTCCATATTGCCTATCTCTACACCAGAGGTTGCGCTAGACTTTTTTGTTGTCCGTCATTTTGACTGACAGGGTCATAAAAATCCAGTCATAATCTATTTCTTGCCCGTCACTTTAATTAAAATATGTACATATAATAATGACATATTCGGTAGCATTTTTCGATTAAATGCTTGGTTGCTCAGTCGGTGCCGAAAATTCCCTCATCTTCCACTGCATCAGTCTTCCTTTTTTCACCTCTTTTGTCAACACTATCTTCATTATTGGGCTTTTTGAAGAAGCTTCGGACACTCACCTGCCATGACATTTTTCCGAATGAACCCAACGGGCCATGCATCAAGAGAGACAATATACTAACTCGCCATCTAGTGGTCAGGAGTGTAAATTGCAATCTGTCAAAATGACTGACGGCCTTCAGATTTTTCTGTCACCGATTAAAAAAAACGGTCAATGACGGAAAATATTCGGTTAACGCGACCCCTGCTCTACACCAAGGTGAACCAGATCTACCAAAAACCACACATCCTCCTTACTCCGGCTTTACACCAGGTCCCTGAGCACAGCGCCACGCAACACAACAGCTTCCCGCGAGCATTTCCACCGTGCACTGAGCGCCCGCGAGCGCACCTGCTGTTGCTAGATCCGTGACATCACGGGATCGCAATATCACCTGTGATTCTCATCCAAATGGTTAATTTTTTTCACATGTTTTCGTTTCATTATTTCTTATTTTCCTGAAACCTTGTGTCCACAGAGATGATGTCATGTTCAGATAGTCCAGCAGGTAAAAATCTGCACGGTGACTTTTGTTTAGGAAATTAATGGATGTTTGACACCGAATCTCATGTCTGATTTCCTGTCTGGCCCAATTGGAACAGGGGATGTAACAATATGAAAATTTCATATCACCGCTACTGTGACCAAAATGATAACGGTTATCATTTTTATTGTGGTATTATAAAAATAGCCCCCAGCATCTTTAAAAATATCCTAAATTGGTCTAAATGTCCACTTTGTCCTTTTTTAAGGGGGAAAATCTCCCGAGAACAGTCCATGTGGGTGCCTTCCGCCATGTTTTCATAAATTAAACATTGTAAACTGGGACTGCTGCTGCTTTTCTAGCCAATGAGCAGCATCACGGGGGGGTTTTCATAGTGCAGTAATCAGTCACGGTTTTAACAATAATTAAAATTTCAAACGGTATTACTAATCGTTGGTAATTTTATCACAGTCAACCATTTTACCGGTAATCAATACATCCCTAATTGAAACTACTAAAATTTACAAGGTGTCAGTGCGTGCTGTGTGTGCTGCAGCATTGACTACAAAAGGCGCGATTTGGTGCGCATGGTGCAACGCTGCGCTGCGCTCATGGACCCAGTGTAAAGCCGGGGTTATTTATGAAGTTTGGATAGTTTTAAAGCCTTACATTTAGAATTTTATAATTAGGTGTACAGTAACAAACTCGTTTTTGATGCCATTTTAAAAGTCTGAATTTGGCTTTATCTTCATGAGAGAGGATGAGCCAAATTTATGGTATGTGGGGTGTCACAGGGTGAACAACCGGGTGCTGCCAGAGACTGGACTCTGCCCACTAGCTTGGTTTTTAGCATGCTTTTTAATGATTTTTGTGTGGTTTTAACCCTGTTTTTATTCCCAAGCTAGTGGGAGCTTTTAACGAACTGATTGGCAGCACCTGGGGAGAAGGACTCCTCCCCTGACTTAATTGAAGGCTGAAAGGATAAAAGCCGGTGTGCGGACAACGGAGGAGGAGCGACTGAGAGCTGAAGGACTGAGGAGGACTGGGTCCAGGAGGCGCAGCCGGGGGAGGGCATGAGTCCCCCGGCTGGGGGACTTGAGGCAGCGGCGTGGCGACGGCGGAGACGTGGAAGAGTGGCCCGGGAGTCAGAGGGCGGCCGCGGACCCTACGAAGGAGGGCCTATGGCCAGAGGCGCGGCCGCCCGGAGGAGTGACTGCCCGGGCCCGGGAGCAGTGGCGATGTCCCGGGGGAGCCTATGGCCAGGAGGGCGGCTGCCGGGAGGAGCAGCCGCCATGGACCCGGGACAGAGCGAGAGAGACGCCGAGAGAGACGCCGGCCACTGCCACTCCTGCAAGCCCCTTTTTAGCCTTTTTTTTATCCTTTTCTTTTATTACTTTTTAGGTTGGACTTTTAGGATTATTTTAGTACTTTTTAGTTTAGTAGTTTTATTTGTTTTATTTCTTTAATAAAGCTTTTATTTCTTTTAACCACCACCTGCTGGCGAGGCCTGTCTTTCTTTCCCCTCCTCCTGCAGTCGCCGGTATCTGCAAAGAACCACCCCCGTGACATGGGGTCCTTGTCATAGCAGTGAATCCAGTCCATCAAAAACACTTACTTCATGGGAACGGTTTCCCAGAGTTTCCTCACTGCTTTATCTCTAAGCCCCTCCAGAACGAAGATGTGTGACGTCTCATTCAGAACGTGGAATCCCGAAACAAAATCCAGATCCTTGCTCCCATCGTGCTTGAAAGTCTTGCTGTAATTTGAGAGGGCCGTGTCCATGGCTTCCAGCGGGCATGAGTCCAGCCAGAATGCTGTGGCATTGATCATGAGAATCTCAGACCTCAGCTTCATCATCGCAGCCGAGTTGTTGCGTCCAATTAAGTAGACGATGCGTCTAAATGGACGTTCACAGCTGTTATATTTACCAAGAGGACAAGCGATGTCGGCCTTGACTTTGAGCTGAGAGTTGGCCTCATAGTAACGGCCTTGAAGCATGCGATCTCCATCTGCAACGGCTTCTGACATCGGTCTTTGCAGCAGCGACGGTGGAGGGCAGCATTTGATAGGCAAGCTGCTCTTTATACTTCTCACATAAAGCAGCTGGGAGAGATTGAAGAATGCAGCACCATACGGGCTGTCCGCAGCAGTCGTCGCGTTACACGATGCTGAACCAGCTGTTGGTGATCCCTTCAACTTTAAATCGCAGTCATGGACCTCTATCTCCATCGGTGGGCCACAGAGGAACTCCTGGAGCTCTTCAGGACACATCAGGCCAGTCAGGATCACATTCACATCTCTGAAGTGGATCTTGGCACCGTGTTTATGATAGTTTGTCCGATGGACTCTCAGACTGTGAAACTTATACTGGCAATAAACAGGCAAGCATCTTTCCTGAGAAAGGAATAGACCACAGAAAGATCAGAGCCAATGTTTAATGCAGCAGGGAACACATAAAGAGTCCGGTCTGGAAATAGGATTCAGACTGAACGCAGTGAAAAGGAAGTCCTACCTGCAGGACGTGGAATGGGACTGGAGACGACGGCATTGACGTGGCAGATAATATGGTAATGACCAGTGGATTTAGTTCAACCTTCAGTTGCTCTGATAGTAATGGTTTGTCCAGAGAGATGTTGCACATGACCTCAAATACACCAGCAGAGCACACTGCAAAGCTCTCGGTCAATGAAGTGTCCCCTGCCAGTCAGAGAAGTAAAGTATGTAAAATGTCTTTATAAAGCCCTTTTCACAGATAACATAGTGTTGTACAAAACATTTGGTGAACAGAAGAATACAAAATAAATGGCAGAAGTTAAAACCATCCAGCCAAAAGCTTTCCTAAATAAAAGTATAAAAAAAAAGCACACGGAGGGACAGAAGCAGATCCTTCCACACATAAAGAAAGGACAGGTGTCCCCGAGTTTTAAAGCCACTTTTTGGGACCTTCAGAAAACCAAAGTCGTTTCTCACTCAATCTTGGTCAATCATATGCACCCTAAAAGTAGATTGGTCAAATTCAACCAACCAATCTGATTGGTAGTTATGTGTCCAACCAATCTTTTGGTTGTTTTAACCAAAGTCTTGGTTAGATTAACCAAGATATTTAAACAATACTTCGGTCAAAGTCACTTTGACCAAAATATTGGTTAATCTACCCAATCTCTTTGGTTAGATTTGTTTAGAGTGTGTGCTTCCACATATGAGATGAAGAAAGTAAATTCTCTTTAAGAGTAATTAAAATTTGATGTCAGTTTTACTTAAAGGTCAACAAGACATCTGGGACAACTTAACCTTTTCAGGTCATACATGAATTTAAAAAAAAGTCTTCTCACAAAAACTGCTATACAAACATTACAGATGGATATTTTTCCTCTTCTTTTCCCTAATCTCTACATTAACATCAGTCCTAACCAAGATGACCACATATGAAATTATCAAAATGATTTTAACCCTTTACATGCCAGCTGAGTGAATCTCTCTGCTTTTATGAAAGAAAGAAACAAAAATATAAAAACATGTGGCTGGGTAAAATATTTCAGGATACAGGTGGTTCTAAAAAAAATCCACCAAAATAATTTATCTGAAACAACTCATTTTTCAAAAGTTTCATCATCATTTCATAATCTTTAGTTTCTCAGTAGCATATATCAATGACATCATATTGACAAAGTAACTCTAGATCTACCCTTTTGTAATGATCGATACAGTATTTAGGGGTTTTTTATGTAATTGAGGCCTGTAGAAGCTGAACCTTTAAGCCCAGTCAGCATCCAGAACCTTTAATCCCAGTCAGCATCCAGACATCATGTTTCAGTTCAGCCTCAGTTGTCAGATTTTGAGGCTAAAATGATGTAAAATGAACGTATCAATAGATATAACACCATAAAGACCAACCAGAACCAGAATTCATTACGAACAGAACTTTGTAGAAATACCACACAGATCAACACCAAGCCTTTTCTCATCTGCATGCCATTCTCTCAGGTCTTGGCTTTCAGGAGTAGAAATATTGGCATTGAAACAAACACACAACAGAAACTATTTCCATGTTTCCATGTTTCTTCATTTCCAGTTATTTCTGCTACTATTTACCTTCTATCCTCACAAAACCAACTCCAACCCAGCTGCATCAGAAAGCTCTTCTTTCTTTATTCCAGCCATAGAGGACCATTATTTTTCTTTTTTCAGACACACATAGAACTTTCTGCACACTTGTTGATCTTTGGCTGCTTCTGATTGGATGTCACCGCCAATTTAAGCTCTCTGATTGGTGGAACATTTGACAGGAAGTATCTTCATCATCAATTCCAGGTCTAAATAGAGGTCTCCTAGCAACATAGTTGTGATTCTTTTATGATGAAAATTAGATAAATAATAGTGTTCTCATGGATCATTGTGGATTCACCAAAAAGTCTCTGAATAAACACGACATTTAGTGGCTGGATTGTAAACCTCCTGGACAGAGGTGATCTACTGAAAACTTCAGTAGATCACCTAAAGGGTAAACTATCCATCACAGTTTACCCCACAGATTTACACAATAGCCTTCCTAAGGAACTAGGAGTGATGGAAGAGATGGACCTCAGGGAAATCTGGAGATTTAAGGGTTAAATGAAGCATTAAAACTCTTTTATTTCACACACCTCTTTTCATAGAGAAAGTTTTCCTTCTTTTTCATTGTATTCTCTAACATATGTGCATTGCCAGTGGTGGTGAAGATGATGTAATTCCACTGATGTCTGTATCACATGTACCTCACTGTATGTATTTTATTGTTTGTTTCTCTCTATTTTAGCTAGTTCTTCTACTGTATTAATGTACTTTTTAATGTTTCTTTTTGCTTTTAATGTTTAATGTGCAGCAATTCGATTTGTCTTGTACAGGAAACATTCAGTAGAAATAAAGCTGCCTTGCCTGTAGAAGTCATTATTCATGTTGCCATGTCGGAGTAAAATAATGACAAGTGTGTCTGTGGTAAAGTTAGAGCATGAAATATTCAGTCATTCATGCATTGTGATTTGAGCCCCATTAGCTGCAGCCAACAGCTGCTGCTGATCTTCCTTGGGTCCATCAGGTAACTACAGTAAAATATTTGTGCACATGAACATCTATACTGACAAAATATTTTACATCTGCATACAAATACACCATATTGCCAAAAGTATTCGCTCATCTGCCTTGACACATGTGAGCTTCAGTGACATCCCATTCCTAATCCATAGGGTTCAATATGACGTTGGTCCACCTTTGCAACTAGAACAGCTTCAACTCTTCTGGGAAGGCTGTCCACAAGGTTTAGGAGTGTTTATGGGAATTTTTTACCATTCTTCCAGAAGTGCATTTGTGAGGTCACACACTAATGTTGGACGAGAAGGTCTGGCTCTCAGTCTCCGCTCTAATTCATCCAAAAGGTGTTCTGTCAGGTTGAGGTCAGGACTCTGTGCAGGCCAGACCAGTTCCTCCACACCAGACTCTGCATCCATGTCTTTATCCACCTGCTTTGTGCACTGGTGCACAGTCATGTTGGAAGAGGAAGGGGCCAGCTCCAAACTGTTGCCACCAAGTTGGGAGCATGGAATTGTCCAAAATGTCTTGATATGCTGAAGCATTCAGAGTTCCTTTCACTGAAACTAAGGGACCGAGCCCAGCTCCTGAAAAACAACCCTACACCATAATTCCCCCTCCACCAAACTTTACACTTGGCACAATGCAGTCAGACAAGTTGTCCTGGCAACCGCCAAACCCAGACTCCTTCATCCAATTGCCAGATGGAGAAGCGTGATTCGTCACTCCAGAGAACGCCTCCACTGCTCTAGAGTCCAGTGGCGGCTGCTTTCCACCACTGCATCCACGCTTTGCATTGCACTCGGTGATGTATGGATGGATGCAGCTGCTCCAACATGAAAACCCATTCCATGAAGCTCTCTGCACACTGTTCTTGAGCTGATCTGAAGGCCACATGAAATTTGGAGGTCTGTAGTGATTGACTCTACAGAAAGTTGGCGACTTCTTCGCACTATGCGCTTCAGCATCCACTGACCCGCCTCCGTCAGTTTACGTGGCCGACCACTTTGTAGCTGTCGTTCCCAAACACTTCCATTTTCTTATAATACAGCTGAGAGTTGACTGTGGAATATCAATATGTTTGTCTGACCTAAATAACTGGCCAAACACACCAGGATTAATCAGTTTGTCTAGTAGGATGCAGGAAGCAAAGGTGCTGTCTGAAGTTCAGGAAGTAGTGGAAGCGTGCCTATAGCCCATTCATAGAAGCACGACATAATGAAGCTGAAGTCCAAGATATGGTTGAAAATGTAAAAAATATATATCAGCTGTAAAAGGATCGTAGCAGATTTTATGCTAGTCGAAATCACTGAAAAAGGCTCCTCTTTTATGTTCTTATGTCATCAAATACCGCTGATTAGGGATTTCCATAACATTCAATGAGAGACCCTCTGCGTCACATATGTATGTGTACCCCGCGCGTAAACAGGTGACGCTGAGGGAACCTGCGCAAGCGTCAACAGATGAGGAGCTGGGAGTGAGAATGCGCTGGGAATATTTGGAAGCGAGAAAATTTCACGACTGGATTTGTTGCAAAGGTGGCATCCTACAGTTCCACGCTGGAATTCACTGAGCTCCTGACAGCGACACATTCTTTCACTAATATTTGTAAAAACAGTCTGCACACCCAGCTGCTTCATCTATACACCTGTGGCCATGGAAGTTATTGGAACACCTGATTCCCATAATCTGAATGGGTGAACAAATACTTCTGGCAATTTAGTGTATTTAGTGTTTAGTGTATGGCAACAGTGCATACAAACTCTGAACCATGCCATAAGTGTACATGCACTCAAGCATGCACGCACTCACACATTCACATCACAGACATGGATTAGAGGCTGTTCCAGCGAACATGGGGTTGACTCACCGGCCAGAAAACAAGCAGGACTCATCTCCATCCTTGCAGTGCTGGTGTTTGTGATGTCCTCGGTGCTGCTAACATCAGTTTTCAGTGGTGGAGTCCAGTTCTTGCCTAAACAGGTTGAATAGAAAAGTATTAAACCATGACATGAGACACCAGTTTGCATCAGGGGTTGCTGGTGGAAAAACCACATGGACCTGGTTCTGAGCTGGTCTCTGTGTGTTCTCCACATGTCCATGACTTCTTCGCACAAAGGCTTCTCATTCTTTTCACCATCGTGTCGACACCACCTGAAGGCAAAAAGCTGTAACTGTTTCTGGAAATCAGCAGAGGGATGATTGGATCATTCTGGGCTTGTTGAAGGTGATGCTCACCGTGCATATCTGGTGCCTCTTCACACTCATTCTGAGTCACTGCTCTTAGTCTCTTGCGGTGGTTCCATATTTGCAGTCTGATCTTATGAGGAAGAAGACTGGTTAACATGTCCTTACTGACCCTGACATGGAAACTCTGGGCCCAGCCGATCCATCTCTGATCACCTTCATGCCATGTCCTCAGAATCTGTTGGAAACTCACACAATCATGTTCATCATCTTTCTGTTCCATGATGGCACATCACAGTAACTCTACACCAGGGGTGTCAAACTTATGGCCCAAGGGCCACAACCAATCTGGCCCGTGAGATAAATTAGGTAAATATAAAAAAAACAAAATATAAAAAAAACCAGCATATAAGATATTTACTGTAACTACAGTATAATACAAGTTACTAATTCCTTATTTGTCCATATGAGGTTAGATTTTTATGGTTAAACATTTCTGAGGCAGGGGGATAACTCAATGAGGTGAGTCGCTTCAGGTGGTCAGTGAAAATGTACACATATGATTTAAAATAACATCTTGGTCTGGAAAAGTTACTCTGATCATGTCAAATACTGTTTTTTCCAGACTTGGGATGAAATGTTTGGTGAGTTTATAGATGCACTGTGATCTGAAGCTGTGATGTACGTGTTAATAAATGAATACATTGATATCTGAATATGTAAAACAAATCAATTACATAAATAAATCCTAAAAATATAACCATATAATGCTTAAAATAGAAATATGAAATATTTTTCAATTTTTAATTTCTAAAAATATTTTCTTAAAATGTAAATATTTATTTTGTTTACAAATACTATACATATATATATATATATATACATATATATATACATATATACATATAGATAGATAGATAGATAGATAGATAGATAGATAGATAGATAGATAGATAGATAGATAGATAGATAGATAGATAGATAGATAGATAGATAGATAGATAGATAGAGAGATAGACAGACAGACAGACAGATAGACAGACAGACAGACAGACAGAATTTCTGGAGGAGAATAGGGGTATCAAATATATTTAACTCGGTTATGCATGACAAGTTTTATTCATTTACACATTTTGTTATGTTATTTTTTTTTTTAATTGTTTTCTATTATGAAGAATATAAAAATGTGACATTTTAATGTCTACACCAGGGGTCCCCAATTAATTTTCACAGAAGGCCAAAAAATGTTCTCGCTGCCAATAAGGCGAGGGCCAACTTTTTCCTTTTTTTTTTTGGGGGGGGGGGGGGGTGTTCATGTGATTCATGAAGACATCTGCTTCATGATGTGTTCACGAAGCAGACCTCCCACTAACAGCATCAGTGTTTATATGGCACATGATATAATCAATCATATTAATCATCATGTGACAGCTGAATGCTGTGAGGGCACGTTACATTTCTGAACTTCATCACAGAATAATCATCAATAAATGACTGAAATGTGGTGATTAAAAAACCCCACTGATGACAAAAAACGTTTATTTTTGTTTTAAGTGCTAATGAAACTGTTTCATGCAGTGGAGTCGCGTTAAATATCCTTAAAGTTCACATATCAGATAACATGCTGGAATAAACACCTACAGCTGATCCATTATAAGCTACCGCGATGTGAATTCTCTGAAGGAGGAAAAACTCCGGCTGCTGATTGAGGAGCGACTGGTTGCTCCTCCATCTCACTGATTAAACTAAAACAGACCTGTAGACTACCATAAACTGCTGTTGGTTCTTATACCAGAGAAGACGATTTAAACCGGCCGGCGGCCACCAACAGGACAGAGAAACGAAACCTAAAGCCTGGTCCAAACTACACGAATTTAGCCCGATTTTGGCCCGACGGAGGCGTCGCAGACAGTCGCTCACTGTCGTGCCCGATTCTGCATTGTCGGGTCACAGGACGTCGTGTATTCGCTCCGTGTAATGTGACACAATCAGCGATTGGGGATTTGGCATCTGCGACGCTCCACAACCACGACGCAGAAAGACTGGCGTGTCAGAATTTTTTGGTTTTGTCCGTCTAGTGCAGGGGTCGGCAACCCGCGGCTCCGGAGCCGCATGCGGCTCTTTAGTCCCTCTGTTGCGGCTCCCTGCATTGGAAAATGAATTAATGACTATTCTACTTAAGTGTATTGTATTTTGGTTGGTTCACTTTAATAATGTGATTCTAAAAGACCAAGACAAATGTCCCCTTGAGAGACAATAAAGTTTCTTATCTTATTCTAAATTTGAGGATTATGATGATCCCTCTGAGGGATTCATGTACAGTTGCGCACTTTTCCCGAGTTCTCCGAGCACTGCAAATGCAGCACGTGAAATAAAATCCAACTTAACTATTAAAATAAAGACATAATTTATATTTTACCATTTTGCAAAGCAGCCCATTGAGTGTCAGGTGTAACAAGCAGGTAACTGCAGTAAAACGGCGAGTATCTGTCCAGCATGATGCGTCTCACAAACCTTTACGCAGCCAATCAGTGTTAATAACTGCACTTCATGCTCACGTGCCGCTATTGTGCAGCATAGCATGATACAGCCCTATTGAATCATCAATCACGGAATCAAACATTAAAAACGGAATTAATTACAAACAAAGAATATCACTGAGTGTGGACGTGTCGCGGAGCGCTAAACTTTCCTCCTGGCGCACTATCCCACGAACGCCTCACAGCGGAGCGTCTCTGTTGTGCTGTTGCTGCAGTTCTGGCATTTAAAGTGAATAATAAACGAGCAAAAGCTTATTTGTCCACTCCGACCCTGTCATGCTGCGCTTTGATCACTTCTCCAGCAGGTAGGCCGACGATAGAGAAGAAAAGTGTCTGATGCACTGAGCATGTTCAGCGCTGCGTGGGCAGATTCATTTGTTTTCACTGCTGACCAGATTATTTTGCGTAGCTATGTTCATATTTTGTGAAACAGTAATTTCATTTTTCGGGTAGACCGCTTACTGCACGCGCCAGTAAAAGGATGACGGCACAGACAGGACAGCGTGTTTGGTTTGCTGCTGGTAGATTATTAAAGCTGCGTCTTTTTCCATCCTACATAAATACAACTAAAATAGATTTTTTTTAAAAGTGACCTTCAACCCGACGTCTTTTTTTTTTTTTTTTAGTTTAAAATGTTTTTCTTGCTGGATGCAGAAATGTGATTTCGTTTTCTCGTTTTTATGTTAAATGCAACACATTTAACGTTAAAGTTTTATTTAATTATCAATGTTAAAAGTCAGTTGATGCTCCACTGTTTTCTTTATTGTAGGAAACGGGTCTAAAAGGCTGTTTGGCTGAAACAGGTTGCCGACCGGCTTATTTAAGACTTTTACATTTTTGCGGCTCCAGACAGATTTGTTTTTCGGATTTTTGGTCCAATATGGCTCTTTGAACATTTTGGGTTGCCGACCCCTGGTCTATAGAACAACACACTGTATTTCACTTTATGGCAGTTTTTTAAAAGTAGTGTCACTGGGTCGGCTGGACTTTGCTCTCGTAGCAGCAGACTGTGGTCAGCCTGATGGTTTTGGCTTCGCTTGGCACTGGGTGCCTGCGCGCGGTGCGTGATGCACCTGGTGGAAGCAACGGCGCTGATCAGAGCCCAGTTTCTCTCTTTCAAAGCTCTTTTTCAAAGATGAGCAGCGAGTCTTTCTGTGCACATCGTGGATTTAATCCTGTTTAGTTACAACTGAAAACAGGCTCCAACTGGAACAGGCAGAATACACAGAAACAGTTCATGTTGGTCACAATAATGGAGGGAACTGATGTCTCCGTCCACTTTCCATTTCATGAGTGATCCAAACAGTCAATTCAGAGGCTCCAAACCAAGTGACTGATTGACAGCTGCTTGTCCCGCCTCCCGTTTCGTGTCGTCTTTTGCGACACCACACGATGATCAGATGGTTGTCTGTCTGGTGTCATTCTTGGAGTGTGATCACTCGCGGGTAACACGACGCCGTCCGATTTTATGACACAATATCTGTTAATCTGACATATGACCATCGTGAACGATAAAAAAAAGTTGTGTAGTTTGATCCTGGCTTAAGACGCATCCCAGAGTTGTGCTGCGTTTAATACAGCTGGGAAATAGCGCGATCATCATCAGTCCAACAAGGATAAAACTATCAAAAGTACACGAGGGCTTCGTTACAAAGCCAATCTTAAAATCAATCAAATCTACGATATTTTAGGGGGGTTAAAAATGTTTCAGGGGCTCCGGTTCTCCTAAAACAGGCTTAACATCATCCTTGTCCCTGGGAGAGTTTAAAAACACTGATGTTAGTGTCTGATTTTAAAGTGGTTAATGTGTTTTCTGACGTGAGCTCTGTCCTCGGTGCTGGAGCCTCATGCCAGGACGCGGGAGGGGGGCGGAGAAACCCTGAGAGGAACACACACCTGCAGCTATGAAGCTATGATGCTGTCATGTTCACCAGGTAAGCCAGGTCTAGTAGGGGAGGGGGGCGCCCTGCCTATGTAATGGTTGGAAACACTGAAATAGAATATTACTTTGTTCCACTGGGTCTGCGCGGGCCGGACATTTTGCTCTCGCGGGCTGGATGTGGCCCACGGGCCGCTAATTGGGGATCCCTGGTCTACATGGTATATATACTATATACCTGGTCTACAGGTATATAGTATATATACTATATATACTATATATAGTATATATATATATATATATATATATATAATAAAAATATAAAAATGCAGACTTTTATATAAACATTCTTATATACATGGTATATATACTATATACCTGGTCTACATTGTATATATACTATATAAACATATATATATATAGGGGGAGTGGATAGCCCAGTGGTAGCGTCGTGGGCTTGGGCGCGGGGACCCGGCTCGATCCCCCGACATGACCCCTGGGTGTACCACTGTGGATCCCTGAGCAAGGTCCTTAACCCCCCACCAACTGCTCCCCGGGCGCCCCAAGCAGCAGCCCACTGCCCCCCGATACCCACAGTACAGAGATGGGTAAAATGCAGAGCCCTAATTTCCCCTCGGGGATCATACAAGTATAACAAAAAAAATAAATAAATAAACATTAAAAGTCTGCATTTTTATATTTTTATGATAGAAAACAGTTAAAACAAATAATAAACATGACAAAATGTATAAATAAATAAAACCTGTTAATGCATTACCGAGTTAAATATAGTTGCAACCCATATTCTCCTCCAGAAATTCTCAGGTTGCGTTATGTTTTCCGAAAGGACAGTTTATTAGATGGAAACACCTGGGTATTGTACTTGTACTCTTTTGTACTAAAACAAGTGTAAAATCTTGGAGTTTTCATTGTTGGCAGATTAATCTGCTGTTAGTTTCCTGGTCCGGTGCTGAATGTGGAACCTAAACTGAAATGAGTTGACATCCCTGGTCTTCACCATCTGGCTGCCTCCCTGCTGCTTGTCCAGGAAAGTCATCATTGTTCATTAAAACACACACAGACATGTTTGCACGTGCACATGCAGCTGCTCATCCTTGGATTACCTTGGATTCATTTCCTGTGTACATTTTCGCTGCAGGACCAAACACCTCCAAGTCCACTTTGGCTGTTTCTGTGTCTCCTGGCAGCAGGTTGCATTCAACATGATAGCAGCTATCAGCTTCAGGAGTTTTCTGTGTTTTCATTGTTGATTTGGATGGTTCAAAGGCATCAAACTCTTCTCCTGAAAAAATATTGATGAAGGAGATCAAAGGTACAGTTGTGCTCAAATGTTTACATCCCTTCATGACATTGATTTTGAATTGTGGTTCAACAAAAAAAACAGAAAAAACAAAAATAAAACGAGCAAACAAGTATGATGGCGCTCCTGAACAAACATCACAGATCATGATCATAAATCCAACCAGGTGTTGGAAATATCCCTCAGTAGTTTTGCTCCATATTGACATGATAGCACCACACAGTTGCTGCACATCCGTGATGAGAATCTCCTGTTCCACCTCATCCGTGATCTAAACCTTCCGTTCCACTGCATCCCAAAGCTGCTCTGTTGGATTGAGATCTGGTGACTGTGGAGAACTTATGGTCATGTTGGAGATGATGTGATCTTTATGTCATGGTTCATTATCCTGCTGGAAGTAGCATCAGAAGATGCTCCACTGTGGTCATAAAGGGATGGACATGGCCAGCAACAATACTCAGGTAGGCTGTGGTGGTTAAACCGCCACGTTGGTGCTAAGAAAGGCCAAGAAAACCTCCCCCACACCATTACACCAGCAGCAGCCTGAAGCCTTGATCCAAGGCAGGATGGATCCATGCTTTCATGATGTTTCCAGCAATTGACCCACCCTATTTGGCGCTGGGGCCCTCCCACCACCCCCCTTCCTTCCTCCTTCTTTTTTCCATTCTTTTTAGTGTGTTTGATTTTAATTCTCCTTCTCCTTCTCTTTCCTAACAGGAGGGGCCCCTGAGGGCCCCCCCTCCCCCCCCCCCTCTTTCCCCCACAGCCCCCCCCCCCTGGATGGTTTCTCTTTTTGAGACCATTTTCTGGAAACCCTAGAGATGGTTGTGTGTGACAATCCCAGTAAATACTCAGACCAACAACCATGCCACGTTCAAAGTCACTTAAATCCCCTTTCTTCCTCATTCTGATGCTCAGTTTGACCTTCAGTAAGCTGTCTTCATAACATCTACATGACTAGATGCTTTCCTGTAATTGGCTGGTTGATTATTTGAGTTAACAGGAAGTAGAACAGGTGGAGCTGATGAAGAGGATGGTAGTGTGATTTAACATGCAGTTATTTCCACACATGCTCCTCCTTCTTCCTGGAGTGTAAATAAGCTGAAACTTACCTGAAGGCACAGCCAGAGCGATATAAACTGTCCATGTGACGTGATGGGAGCCGTCATCTGTCTGTGTTGTGATCTGTTCCGCTGAACTTGAGCTATTTTTCGAGTCTTGGACCTCTTCCTGTGTTTTTCCAGCAACATCTTCAGCGTCACAGTTTGGCTGTAAAATAGAAAGACTGGTCTCTGACATGCTGGCTGTTGAGTCTGACATCACTGCTTTGGATTTCATGGAGAGGACTGTTAAAAAAAAAGCACATAAAAATGGAGCATGAGTCTTTTTTATTCCAATGTTTGTAAATGTTGAAGCAGTTCAAGTTTTTACTTAACACCACAGACATGCCTCCGAGAGACATGACCAATCACAGACCAGCATGTTTCCACCAAGTCATCAGCTATCAGAGCACCCATCTGTTGCCAGGCTGGATAAATTACTTAAAATATTAAGCAGTCATGTTTGTGAATTGTGTATTTATTATCTTTGGTTTCTTTTGTTGGTTTTTTTTTTGTTCTGAAGTATAAATAAATTCAAAACTGAGCTAAAATAGCTTGTACTTCCAAAACAAGCTGGAAGGCTGTAGAATAAAATAAAAACAACTGGGAATAAATATGGCTTAAAAAAAATCAATGCAGTCTGTTTTTTGTTTTTTTTTTTTATTACATTTTATTTACAGAGTCCCGACTTCATGTGTTTAGATCTGAATCTGAATTATCAGGGAGAATGATAGTACAATGTTTCTAAGATACAAATAACTCGAAAGCCATCTACCCGCCTGCTGAAGCGGAAATGAGAACAGTTTGAGGCTGGCTTAGCCAAAGCGGTGGGTGCCATGTTAGAGGTTTAAATATAAAAACGAACTTTTATTACTTTTTTTTTAAACGGACGTTAACTTACGAAGCTGCATTTTAGTTCTTACTTACGATGAATGTTGCGTTGCAGTGAAGGCTAAAAGCCGATCGGCCTGTCTGTCAACATCAACCTGGTCTCAGTAACGCGTTGCCATGGCAACCACGCCACTGGAGGAAGTGACGTAAAGGCGAGGACTCCTTAAAATGGTGTTAAACATGAATCTAGAGAAATGTTACATGCAAAACTAAATTTTCGAGCGCCCCCCCCAACAAAAAACACAAAACAAAACAACAAAGCTGTCTTCACAGATAAGTTTAATCTTTACATACCATGAAAATAATGTCAAACATGACAAGTGAACGAATGTTGTTCTATTTAGACATTTGTACCACAATATAACAAAAGCCTATGGCTATACAAAAGTATATATATATATATACACACACATATGAAGTCAGTCAGTCATTTTCTGTACCGCTTATCCAGTTCAGGGTTGCGGGGGTTGCTGGAGCCTATCCCAGCCATTATCAGGCGAGAGGCGGGGTACACCCTGGACAGGTTGCCAGTCTGTTGCAGGGCTGATATATATATATATATATATATATATATATATATATATATATATATACCCACAGATATATACATTTATTTTTACCCTTTAGTTATCTTTCTTTTTTTAAAATTCTGATTGTTTCATCATTCTCACACAATGTATGTTTTTTAATCTGGTTGAACTTGAATCAAAACTTGAATAAAGGTTTGGTTGTTTTTGTTTTTTTAAACGCTCTAAAATCTTCCTTTCTTCCATTTGAAAAACTGATTGAAAGTAAGTTTATTTTGTATCTTTGATTTTATGTTTGTTTGTTTGTTTTGTTGAAGTGTTTGATGTAGGCCTAAGTCAAAATGTCAATGTCAAAATCAGTCAAAATAAACACATTAAATGACAACAAGTGGGCAGCAATAGTTAGAAGTAGCCTAATGAGAAACAAAAGAAGGAAAACACTTTAACAAGTAGGCTATGTTGCTATAAAAAGGAACAAGAACAGAAAGAAAATAAGTTATTCACATGTCAAATAGCTAACTGTAATCAAATTTAAGTTCAACTCTTGGAAAAACTTTGTCCTTTGCAGAGCAGTGGAAATTTGCCAGAAGCGGCTCACTGAAAGTGTAAAACTTTACATTGAGAAAACATCTTTTTAAATTTGAGTTGTTAGAACCAATGCCATTTTCATGACAAAAAAGAAAACATTCCCATTTTTCTTTCTTTCTTTCTGTCTTTCTTTCTTATTTATTCATTTAATAAATCTGAGCAAACTACCTTACGTACAGTTAAAACTAGTTTTCCACAGGTATTTATTGTGAGGTGTATTTCAATAAAACAAAATTGGAACATTGAACCTGTTTGGTGTATCTACAAAATCTGTATCGGCAGGCCAAGCTTAAAGATCGGTGATCGGCCAGAAAGCTGCCATCGGTGCACGTGCACCCCTACCTGGGGTAAAATAAAGACACTGTAAAGTAAAACATGACCGGTTTCTACAGACTGAAGGGCCACTGGTTTAAGTCAGAGGGAAACTTGCACAAAAAGCTTCATTTAAAGTTGTTTTTTTAACCCTGAAAACAGACCAAACTGAGAAATTCTGCAGAAAGGAGCAGCAAACCTCTGCAGCAAAGCTTATTGGTCTCTTGGGCATCTTGCATCTTAACAAGGTCTAACCCAGTGAGCGGCAGAAGTTTGTACACCTGGTGGTAATTAGGCTGCACGCAGGCAGTCTGAGTCCGTGTGTGCGTACAGACCTGGTTGGGACCCCTGGTTGTGGATTTTGGGGGCAGTGCTTAATTCAAATCTGCTCCGTCTTTAACGCACGCCTCGTTTTGGGCTCCGCCAGTCCGCTCCAGCTCCAGCTCGTAGCAGGAAAAGCGGAAAGTCTTGCAGGATGCTGCAAGAAGAAACGGAGTGATTGTTCCGTTTGTGGAAATGCTGCTGCGGGATGATGGATGCGGTGGACTCCGTTGATCCGTACAGCCGTCCGGCGCGCAGGACGCAGTGGATTGTCAGCACTCTGGCTTACCACTACGGACTGGACCGAGGAGTGGAGAACGAAATCATCGTTTTGGCCACCGGATTAGATCAATATCTGCAGGAGATTTTCCACCATCTGGATTACCAGGGAGTTGGCAAAGTCCCCGCAGAGGACTTCAACATCTTGTGTGAAGTTTTGGGACTAAACAAGGACTCGGAGGACACAGAATGCGTGGGAGTTTTGGATAATTTACCCAGCGAGCTCACCTTCAGACACTTCCACGCTAAACTGTGCGGATACTTCAGCACCAGGGCGGGGTGTCAGTATGAGAACGGCAGGCTGCTGGTGGGGAAGGACAGCGAGCACATAGAGACTCAGATCCGCCTGAGGAGCCCTCTGAAGCGGAGAGAGAGGCTGCTGTCGGTGGGAACCAGCGGCTGCTCCTCTCCGTCCCCGGAGGAGCGACACGCCTCCGGCTGCAGGCTCGGCTCCTGCACCAGGGAGTGCTACGAGGAGATCGTGGCCCTGGAGGAAGCGGAGGACCGGATAGGCAAACTGGAGGATGAGAATGCGAGTCTGAGAGAGCTGATCGAGGACATGAGAGCCGCGCTTCAGAGCAGTGATGCCCGCTGTTTGGCTCTGCAGGTGAGCATGTGCTTCTGGCTGATTTAGGAGGTTAGGGTCACCCCTGACACTTCCTGACAGGGATGTGGTCCCCAGACTGCTGCCAGGACTTAGACAGGATTAATGGAGGACTTTAAACGTCAATAAAGCCATTACTGACAGCAGAGGAGCTACTCAAGGGGGGCGAGGGGGCTAAAAAGGAAAAGTTATGTTCCTGTAATACACAATCACATCCATTGCATCGATTACTGTGTTCACATTAGAGACTTGAAACATGAAACATTCTTAAGGGAGACCAGGGATGATATAACACTTTTTGCTTGAGCAAGTCTTACTGGTCTTTTGTGCTGGAGTTATCAGATTTGGACATGATACCCATATTTGTCTGCTATATATGGCATACACTTGGACTACACCATCACAGATTAATTAATGTCAAATACAAAGTGGTGTGTTGTTCCAACTAGGGCTGGGCGATATGGACCAAATATCATATCACAATACATATGTTTTAGATGACGATATATGACATATCCCAGTATTTTTACCCTAATTTGTCAAAAAGTTTAAATAGTTTTTTAGTATTGAAACATGTTTAGCGTGAAGGTATCACTCCACTGCAGTGATGGAACTGACAAAACACTGGTTAGACACGTTTATCAAATCGAAGTAATTCAAGATAATTGGCGGGCCATTTATGATTTCTTTGTAAAAGTCTTGGGGAGAATTGTCTTTCAGACAGTTTAAATAATCAGCTGACCCCTTTGTTGTCAGTTGAGGTGCAGCCGGGTCATTACGAAAAAATAAAACAAAAACAGGTTACATGTTACAACAAAAAACAGATGTTACATCTCAAGGGGCTATCCTCTCAATAAAATTTCAAATTTTCAAACTAATATTGCGATATAACGATATATGTTAATATATCTCCGTCATGTAAATATCACATATCAATATATCAGTATATCGCACAGCCCAATTCCAACTTACCCCAGCCGTGGGCAAGTTGTAACTTTGGTGATGGACGTAATGATCAAATTATTATGCTTTAAAAAGATAAACACAATAAATTGGAATGTATATCTATCTATCTATCTATCTATCTATCTATCTATCTATCTATCTATCTATCTATCTATCTATCTATCTATCTATCTATCTATCTATCTATCTATCTATCTATCTATCTATCTATCTATATGTATAAATATATATAGCCTATATATATTACATAAGATAAGTTAAATAAAGAATAATAAATATTGCAAGATTTCACAAAAACAGAACTATGAAATCTTGCGAAATTTCGTTCTTAAAATAGATCGATATAGCATTTTTAAATATCAATATGATACCAGCATATAAAACTACCGCTATATTTCAGTGTATTGATACCCTCCCAAACTGGAACGATACGTGTCTGCGGATACCGCGGTGTGGGCGAGTCAAACTCATCCAGGTTCCACATCCAGAACCATCCGGTCTCCACCTGGACCAGACCAGCGAGATAGCAGCATACGAACCAAGATATAATGTTTAATGAAATAATGTAGAAAACATGAAAAACCTGAAATTTCTGGAGGAAAATAAAATCATTAAAAAATTGCATTTACTTATATTTGATTAAATATCTTTATTGTAAATATTTGATTTATATCAAATTTGTATCTTTTAAAAGCATAAATATTTATAATTTCATGCAATTAATTTACCAGAAGTTTATTTTCTTATTCGTAATTTGACATTCTTTACTCCAGAATTATTTTTTTTAATTATACATTTTATATGATATTTTATAACATTAGGCCTCAGTTTGTGATAATGAACACATGTACTTATGTATATATCAACTCCAACTTCCAGACCACCATGGATCTATAAACGTGTACATTTCCACATGTGTGTAGTAATTCTGAGCAGCAAACAGAAGTCAGAAAGATAAAGAAGATTAAAAAAAGTTCTCCTCCCGACCTGGAGATGTTTTACATTTAATCAGAAACATGAAACTCACCTGGAGACGTTCGGATTACACTTGATTACTAGATTATATTTACTTTATTACTATATTTGTTACTTTTATTACAGTACTACACTTTTATAAAATTGTAGTTTATGTCTTCTGTGTCGCTTTAATATTTTCTAAATTCATTGTGCGGCCCAGACTGGACCCTCTGATCAACCCTCTGGTAGAGTTGTTCTGATACCAATACGAGTATCGGAAATGTCTCTGATATTTCCCAAAATTCTGTTATCGGTATCAGCGAGTACTGGAGTTCAGGCGCCGACCGAATTCTACGTAATTTATTAAAATAAGAATATATTACAGTGAAGCTCTGTTAGCTCTGACACATTGCCTTGATGATAATCATATCGCCGTTATGCAGGTGTAACATGAAATATTTTTTAAACATAGTGGTATCTGTACTCGCTATCGGCCGATACCCACAGCACAAGTATTGGAATCAGTACCAGGAGGGAAAAAGTGGTATCAGAACATCTCTAACCTCCCGTGGGCCCTCTGGACCCTCTGAGGACCCTCTGGTGGACGGTGTAGTGGGCCGGTTTTGGTCCCAGAGCCAGAGGTTTGACACCCCTGACTTCTGCTGTCAGTGATCTGTTTCTGAAGCCAGTCTGGAGCTGCCGGTGATGTCAGCAGATGTCAGACCTCCTGTCCCTCTTCCCTCCAGGTAGGACTGTGGAAAAGTCCCTCCAGACACAAACCAGACGGAGGAGGTTTTATTTCCCAGCCCAGAAACCCGGTCCACAAGAGTGTGTCCAACTCCAACCTGCAGAGCAGCGCCTACAGCAGCCTGAAGAGCCTGCAGAAGTTCATCCATGAGATGGACCTGCTGCGCGGATCCAGAGACCGGCAGGTGGAGGAGGCCGTGCTGTGCAATCTCAGACTGGAACAGGAACTGTGGAGCTCTAAAGAGACGGTGGCGGCCCTGGAGGACTGCAACCGGGCTCTGAAGAGGGAGCAGGTGGCCATGAGGAGGAAGGTGGAGGAGGCCCGGCAGGCGCTGCTCTCCGGACTGGGCAAAGTGAAGGAGCTGGAGACGAAGGCCAGCCGTGTGCCGGCGCTGCAGAGGCACATTCTGCAGCTGGAGTCGGAGCTCATCTACTACAGGTAAAGAGCACCGTGCTGAGGATGATGATGATGATGATGATTCTGCTTTCATCTGCAGACAGATGCTGGCTGCTCTGTCGGATCTTGTCATGTTGGAGATGAATTCTGGTGAAGATGCTTCCTCTCTGGGAAGATCTTTCAGCAGATCAGCGTTCAGAGGGAACCAGCTGTAGCTGGACGTGGAACAGCGACGTCATCGTCTGGCTCATGAGAAGTTCAAAAATGCTTCATTTTTCTGATACTTTTAAAAGTATGTTGGTGTTGACCGAGCTAACCTGTCCACCAGTTACTGTTCACACATGTCCAGACACTGACGTGCGCGTGAGCTCGCTGTTTGTGCTGGGAACATGGAGGACGGACTGTTGTTGATCATGATTCAGTTTTACAATAAACACATCAAAGTGGTTTTTTTTTTTTTTCTTTTTCCTGGTTCAGCTTGTAGGGGTCTCATAGTTTATGCTCTACGATAAAGACGGACACATGTTTTGGACGTCCGCTGCATCATTTATTGTGTAATTTGGTCGGTTTTCAGGGCTTTAAAGACAAATATAAATTATCGGTCTGACATTGGCCCTTTTATGGCCGTTATTTTTTATTTTATTTGTTTATTTGAGAGGGACAGGTCATATTAAAGGTAGAGTCCGGAGTTGCTCCCCGTTTCTGTTTGTAAACAGTATTCAAACTGAGCGCCCCTCGGGCTAATGGTCGCATCGTTCTTCTGCCTTTTCAGCTTCAAGCATCTCCTTCAGAGCTCAGAAGAAGATCAAAACCAAATCAATATTAACTCTGGTTTCCCAACGTGCACTATGTAAAGCTCTTTTCACCGCGGAGTTCTTCCTTTTCTTCACTGCATCCGCCGTTTTTTTTCTGAGAGTTCGAGTGACTGGCGTCTGCTCCAATCCTTAGCTTATCCCCTCATAGCGTCATGTCCTCAGCTCTGTCATTGGCTGGCGATATAAACAGAAATCTCCAACCAGAAACATCCCGAACACACCGAAACAATGGAAGAAAGCTACAGTTGTGTGAAAAAGTGGTTGCCCCCTTCCTGATTTCTTACTTTTTTGCAAGTTTGTCACACTATTTCATCAAACCAAAAAAATGCAGATTTTTATTAGTAAGGGGGGAGGAAAAATCCAATCCTCTATGGTCCTGTGTGAAAAAGTGATTGCTCCCTCTGTTAAAACATAGATTAACTGTGGTTTATCACATCTTTGGAAAGCTGAGTTAAATTTCTCTAGCCACACCCAGGTCTGATCACTGCCACACCTGTTCTCAATCAAGAAATCACTTAAATAGGACCTGCGTGACGAATTTAAGTAGACCAAAAGATCCCCAAAAGCTAGACATCATGCTGCGATCCAAAGAAATTCAGGAAAAAAATAAGAAATAAAGTCATTGAGATCTATCAGTCTGGAAAAGGTTACAAAGCCATTTCTAAAGCTTTGGGACTCCAGAGAACCACAGTGAGAACCATTATCCACAAATGGTGAAAACATGGAACAGTGGTGAACCTTCCCAGGAGGGGCCGACCGACCAAAATTACCCCAAGAGCACAGCAATGACCCATCCAAGAGGTCACAAAAGACCCCAGAACAACATCCAAAGAACTGCAGGCCTCACTTGCCTCAACTAAGGTCAGTGTTCATGACTCCACCATCAGAAAGAGACTGGGGGGCAAAAATGGCCTGCGTGGCAGAGTTTCTAGAACAAAACCACTGCTGAGCAAAAAGAACGTAAAGGCTCGTCTCAGTTTTGCCAGAAAGCATTTGGGAAAATACTCTGTGGACTGACGAGACAAAAGTTGAACTTTTTGGAAGGTGTAGGTCCCATTACATCTGGCGTAAAAGTAACACGGCATTTCAGAAAAGGAACATCACACCAACTGTAAAATATGGTGGTGGTAGTGTGATGGTCTGGGGCTGTTTTGCTGCTTCAGGACCTGGAAGACTTGCTGTGGTAAATGGAACCATGAATTCTGCTTCTACCAAAAAATCCTGAAGGAGAATGTCCGGCCATCTGTTGGTGACCTCAAGCTGAAGCGCACTTGGGTTCTGCAGCAGAACAATGATCCAGAACACACCAGCAAGTCCACCTCTGAATGACTTAAGAACAACAAAATGAAGACTTTGGAGTGGCCTAGTTAATGTCCCGACCTGAATCCCATTGAGATGCTGTGGCATGACCTTAAAAAGGCGGTTCATGCTGGAAAAGCCTCCAATGTGGCTGAATTACAACAATTCTGCAAAGATGAGTGGAACAAAATTCCTCCACAGCGCTGTAGAAGACTCACTGCCAGTTATCACAAACGCTTGATTGCAGTTGTTGCTGCTAAGGGTGGAACAACGAGTTATTAGGTTTAGGGGAAGATCACTTTTTCACACAGGGCCATGTAGGTTTGGATTTTTTTTTCCCCCCTTAAAAATAAAACCTTAATTTAAAAACTGCATTTTCTGTTTACTTGTGTTACCTTTGTCTCGCATTAAAATTTGTTTGATGATCTGAAACATTTAAGTGTGACTAACATGCAAAAGTAAGAAATCAGGAAGGGGGCAAACAGTTTTTCACACAACTGTAAATACAAACAAGGGGAGAGGGAGTTGCAATAGGCTAGTTTTCATCTGTTGTCCTCTGCCAGGTCTTAAAGGTTCCCTGAAATGAGGAAATACAGAAAAATCAAATTGTAAATAAAACAGTTATCCATAATCAAACAGGCGCTGTTTGGTGGCAAACCCGCAAAATGCTGTTTTTTATTTGTTTTTCCTTTTTTTAATCCTGGGAACATTAGGCCCCGCCCACCATGCAACATTGTGACGTCTCCAGCAGTTCTTGGATCTGCAGCAGATTCAGCAGAAGTGTTTTTCTAATTTTGCACAAAGAATGACTATTACCTCATTCTCAGCTTTGATATTGGGATCGATACCAGCAACGAGAAACAGAAAATTATCGGTATTGGTAGAAATTTTTCATATCGTGCCTCACCATCTTGAATTGGAGGATTTGTGCAGCCCTGGCTGGGATTCTGCTGTTTGCAGGGAAGGTGTTCTGCAGGGTGTAAAGCGCATGAACAGGTGAGCTTGTTGCTGCCGGCTGCAAACGCCGCCATTACAGAAACTCGACTTATTTTGTCGAGGTAAAGATGACGTTGGTGGTTATGATTCTCCAGGTTGCAGGTGAATGAACCAGAAACTTTCCTGTCGTGGTATTTTAGCCCGTCATGTAAAACTATTCCTCGAGGATTTAAGTTGTGCAACTGTCCATGAGGTCCAATCAGCTGTTAGATCCAGAACAAGCCGTCTGCACGGCCTGTTATGAGGAAGAAGGACTTGTTTTGGCAGGTTATTGCATCAGAGCAGCCGATGTGGTTAAAATCAACCATAATGAGGATAAAAGGACTCTGTTTACCTCTGTCTCTAAGCCTGGGGAGCCGTGTCGTGCCATGCTGGAGGCTTGATGTGGTGTACCATTCCAGTTTTCATCCCTGTTGTGTTTAAGTTTATTGCGAGAGCTTCGTGTGTGGCAGGACTGCCGCTACTGTTGGGAACTATTCATTTAGGTGGAAGTAAGGGTGTAATTGGACTTTTAAAGTACAAAGCTGTTGGTTTAATGTTTATCTCTGTGCTGGTTGTCCCTGCTCTAAACATATAATCAGTGTCTGCAGGTCTGCTTTTCTTCCATAGCAGATGCCTCTAAATGCTGTAACGTCTACATTATGCTGCTATTATAGAGTCCAAGTCTCAGTCATGCACAGCCAGACATATATGATTAAGGTGACTGCTACCTGCATTTAGATTATCTTAAATAAATTCGGGAGCACAAGTAGCCTTCCTTTAACCCGAAGCTCTTCTAATCTATGCAGACTGCTCCACGGTCTTTTCACTGCCGTCCATTGATGCAAATAATTCAGCAGCACAAAGGCCAGTGAGAGCTCTATTGAGTGAGAACCTACACAGACTGACTGTTCCCATCAATCTCCGCTCCCTTCTTTCTCTCTCCCCCCAAATGAACAATACCACATAGGCACCCATGTCCTATGGATCTTAGCAACCAAGCCCCGTGAAGACCCTCACTGAAAGCCTCACTTTCACCTCATCCAGACGAGCTGCTAGCTTTTAAGGGTTGAGCAGGATAAGTGTTTCTTTTTGGTCCTCTTTTATTTTTTAATGCTTTGTGACTCTAAATGATGTTAAAATGGAGCCATTAGTCTTTTCGGATGCTGTCTTCGTGTGATTTGGATGCCGTGGTGGTGTTAAAGCTCTGCTGAGACGACTGGCTTTTACTTCATTCACGCAGCTTATTTCTCAAAGCCGGTGGCATAAAACTGATATTAACTGAAGTGCTCCTGAATCTCAGGACTTATAGAGATGCAGTTGACACTGCTGGTCTCCTAAAGCAAGTATAACCTCTTTCAGGTCTTCTGATCTCTACAGAAGCCCATTTCTGCCACTTACAGGTTCAAAATATTGGCAAAGTATCACATAATTATGAGATATTAAGTCATTTTACTGAGATTTAGTGAGATAAATTAAAAATGATAATAAATAGTAAATGATTTATTTGTCATAATAATGAGTTTTTATCTCATAGTTAAAAAATACATTTTCAGAGTTGATTTAATTTCAAAGTGGCGAGACTGGGCTTCCGTAGATTTGTGATAAAAAGAGCTTTCGGACTGAAGGAACCTTTTTGAGTTCCTATAACCTTTAAGGGAACCAGGCCGTTTTTGGGCGCATTCAGACATATAGGAACTAGGGACCTCGGACCTCAGTTCCTAGAACCTTTTTAGCTCCTACTCCGACGCAGGGTCTTTTCCAGGTTCCAAAGGAACTGAAATACGTAGATGTTTGGTGGTTGGTAGAACTGGCAAGCTGCGCCCCTTGCGTGATCTCCACTTCTTCCAGCCCCGCCACATTTAAAAAGTCCCACAGCTGTTACAAATGTTTACCAAGATCGTAATAACAAGAACTATTACAATAGGAGTGGACCAATTCATTATTAAATCAATGACAATGGTACACGTCCTGAATCGATAACTATTTTGAAATGTCCAAAAGCAATTATTTTCATATTCACTTAATGACCCAACTTCAACTGCAAAGTGTGGCAGTAGAATCTGCGGCTGCCGCCCGGACAGACCATAGCATGTTAGCTACCTGCTGTAAACATCAGCGAGTGCGCGCAGTTTCCGGGTCGCAGCATTACTCTCGCTAATCAATCACTCTCATTGATCAGTCTCGTCTATTTCACGTTCTTACTAAAGTGATTGACGAGCCGGTAGAAAAATGAAACAGTTAAGGAATGCAGAAATGATTGGCAGATGTTTTTTTCAGCCCCATTACTTTCACAGCTGATGTAATGTAGTAATAATAATAATAATAATATATTTAAAGCTTTTAATTAATCAAAGCATATGGAGTAATGAACCCAATTTTACAGAATATTGCAAAAAAATTGTTGAAACATCTTCTATAACGCCTTTAAACACCCGCCCCCCCCCCAGCACTGACAGCATCACTCTCCCACTCACTTTTCTGTTTACGTGTAATGCCAGAGGACAGCGTGCCAAAGAGCTCATTTTTTGTGAGTTTCTACTTAAACAAGCAGCTTCAAGTTCGTTCTCAGTGAAATGATCTTTTTCTTCACTGGCATGCTGCTCGTATTTTGTTTTTCTGATGGTGCAGAGAGGAGAATCTGGGGTGCAGATATCATTTAAATATGATTTGCATCTTTATGTCGGGGGTGTGGACAGGAAGGCATCAGGTACTCCAACATACAGCTCAATTTGATTGTAATGTACAAAGGAAAAATATTTGGATCCATACGTACGCAAAGATTCATACATCTGAAAACTTTTTGTGCATACGCCGTTTTCAGGATTAGTTCGTACACCAGGTTTCAGTTGGAAATCCACGCAACTCTATTCTTGAGGTCCCTGAGGTCTGACTCAGGTCTGGAAAGTCTGAGATGAAGATCCAAGGTCTGACTGAGACCTGGAGAGTCTGAGTTGGAGATCCGGGGTCTGACTGAGGTCTGGAGAGTCCGAGATAGAGATCCAGTGTCCGAGATGGAGAACTGGGGTCTGACTGAGACCTAGAGAGCCGGAGGTGTAGATCCAGGGTCTGAGATGGAGATTCAGAGTCTGACAGAGACCTGGAGAGTCTGAGATGGAGATCTGGGGTCTGACTGAGATCTGGAGAGTCTGAGATGGAGATCTGGGGTCTGACTGAGACCTGGAAAGTCTGAGATGGAGATCTGGGGTCTGAGATGGAGATCTGAGGACTGACTGAGACCTGGAGAGTCTGAGATGGAGATCTGGGGTCTGAGATGGAGACCTGAGGACTGACTGAGACCTAGAGAGCCGGAGATGTAGATCCGGGATCTGAGATGGAGATTCAGAGTCTGACGGAGACCTGGAGAGTCTGAGATGGAGATCTGGGGTCTGAGAGTGAAGATCTGAGGACTGACTGAGACCTGGAGAGTCTGAGATGGAGATCTGAGGACTGACTGAGACCTAGAGAGCCGGAGATGTAGATCCGGGATCTGAGATGGAGATTCAGAGTCTGACGGAGACCCAGAGAGTCTGAAATGGAGATCCGGTGTTTGACTGAGGTCTGAAAAGTCTGAGATGCAGATCTGGGGTCTGACTGAGACCTAGAGAGTCTGAGATGGAGACTGTGTCTGACTGAGACCTATGTGTGCAGTCGTCACATCACAAGTCCTGCAATGTAGGAGGCAAATTAATGCATTCCCATCTCATTTCAAGGGTACAGGACACAGACTGCACACAGGGTTCCACCAATCACCATCATTCTTACTCAGTTTGTCAAAGAACAAAGCTTTTGTGGTAAAATGTAATTCAGATTTGTACATAAGTTTAATTATAATAATTGCTATTCAATACATCTGCTGAAAGTTCCTGTGTTTTTTCATATTGCAGGTTTAGAAAAAAATCACAGTGTCAGTTTTTCCAATATCATGCAGCCATAGCTTCAGTCCACCGTGTGCACATTGATTCTCGTTTGTTTTCAGTCATGAAGGATAACTTTTTCCATTTTCCGTCAACATCCCAGCAGAAGTCGCTTTTAGAAGTTGTGCTTATCAGTCTGAAACTGAAGGTGTGTGGGTGTTGTTGCATAACATGATTGCTTTGGCCTGGAAGTGAGAGCAGAGCCCAGGCCCGGAGCCACAGAGGAGCAGTGCCTTCAACAGCATCTCAGAAAAGCCGGCTGTGATCTAAGAAATGTTTTACTTCAAGCTCTGTTTTTCTTTTCAAGGCGGTCTAAATGAGTCACCGGGGTGTACAGAGCTGTGCGGGTCAGGAGTATTAGACAATAGGAAGCACAGCGAGATGAGGGGAGGAAAGCCTACCATCTGGAGGAAGAGGCAAACACTAAACTGTTTGTTCATGGACTGACAGACATGTTCTGCTGGAGAGGGATGGATCATTCATCTTTCAGCCTTCCTTTCTGGAGAGCAGAGAGTCAAACTCCCTCATTAAAACTGTCCATGTTTCATCCTGAGCTTCTTCACTTTAACTATCTCTTTTCATCCCCGGTGCCCGCCTTATGTTGTCCAGGGATTTCCCCCCGAGCAGATGTATCACATGCACTTATATAAGTGCAAATTTAGGACCCCTTTTTGCTTTCAAATGCAGGGCTGCAGACTTCTTCTCTGCATGTCTCTAACCCACGGCCCTCTGAAGGCAGGCCCCGAGGGAGGCATAATCTCCCAGCCTTTTCATGCTCCCTGCATGGTGCCTGGGAGCAGAGGGGAGAGGAGGGTCTAGGAGACCATTTATCTGCCTCAGCATTGTGTGAAGCAGGTGCTGCCAGGGCATTCATAGCCAGGACACACTGTGGCATTCTGCTGCTGCTGCTTGTTGTTCTTGAACAGACTTCAAACCCAACGCTGCCAAGTGGACTCGTTTTCAGGGAAATGCTTCTCTCCGTCTCTGGTTTGGAGCTGCACTCACATCAGCAGAAACACTCCACTCACAAAGTCTGAAGAGACGATTTGGACTGCAGTCGGTCTCACATTAAATCCAAAGGTCTTTGGGGGGTTTCTACTGGAAAATGACAAACCCAACAATAATTGATTATTTCTCTGTAATTCCAGACTCTGTATGAACCATCCTGGTGTCTAAATGAAGCTGCACTGAGATTTTATCCGAGATGGAAGCATCACTGCAGATGCTGCTGAGTTAAAGTATCCAAGGAAGAAACAGGAAAATATGAGGACTTTTTATTCCATTTTATAGTTTATAAAGTCTTGAAAATGTGCTGCAGGAGACAAAAAGCTCCATAAAAGCATGAAGCAGCATGTGGACCTAGTCAGGTCAAAGATTCATGGAGCTGAAGGGAAACAGAGCAAAGTTTCAGAGGTTTTTTAGTAAAGACATAGCTAGTTGGTTTTCAGTGAGGTCCTCTTCCTCTGATGAGGAATTTGGGACACAACTGTCCCACTGTCTTTAAACATCTCCAGCTCTTCTTCTGTGGTGGAGCATTTCCTCTAAGATGTTGAATAGACCTTTATCACGAAAACCGGAACTATGTAACTGTCGGGAATCTGTGAGGGCCAGACTTCAGTCAAACGTCGAAAGTGAATTGAGTTTCCACTCTGGATTTTATATTTGAGCCTGTTTACTCGACTCTGCCTCGATCTGAAAAACCAGAAGTTTTGCCTGCATTGTTTCGATCATGTGACCAACCGATGCATCGTTTTGTCATCGACGCGTGTCGAGCTGCTTCTGGGAATTTTTAAAGGGAGTTTGTTGATATATCAAGCTTTAAATGTAATTCAATCATGTCAGAAACTGAAGTTTTTTAGAGGAGGTTTTGCTAGCAACTTTTCATCATTTCGGATATTAGAAAGCATCAGATTAGAATTAAATTTGCAGAGCCGCTCTGATAACATTGACAGGAAATAAAACGTGACCATGCAGGTGTTAGTGATGAATCCAGCACGTGCATAATGTCCACATATTGTCCAAAATTAACGCCTCTGCTGAAATAATGCTGTTTCTAAAAAAAAAAAAAAAAAAAAAGATCGCACGTATAGGTTTGTTCAAACTTCCCTGATCATTTTGATTTCAAAATTAATTATTTTAAATGATCGTGAACAAAATAAGGATCATAGATGGTAGTATCGTAACGTGTTTAACTGCAAGAGATCACAAGATCGTAGTTCATTCCAAGTTTTAAATAAAATAAAATAATATTCTGTATGTTTCGTGGCTTTTATTTAAAGGAATAGTTCACCCACAGAATGATTTAACTTTATTTTCCACTTACCCTCATGGTGAGCAAGACTCAAACACTTTTTTAATATCTCAAATGCAGCCGACAATCAGGGCAGCCGCAGCAGACGAGATCGCACGTTCTCTTTTTCTCTTTTCCAAGCCAAAAAGGTTCATAAAAGTCCACAAAAACTTGTCAATATTCCCCCATACTGCTCGTCCCATGTAACCCAAGTGTCCTGAGTGGCTAGCGGCCAGAATTTTGTCAAAACAACGCCATTTAGTATATTTTTAGAGCCTAAAAAGGAGTATTGCTTTCTTCTGCGAAGTGCCTCGAAACTACGGAAGCCTCGGCGTTCAGAGCCTACTCTGCCGATAATGCAAGCGTAGAAGAAGAAATTCACTGTTTACATTGTTCTAAGAGCGACAGAGCTGCAGACAAACCAGGACAAAAACAGGAGGGGTTGGATATTGATTTAAAAGAAAGAAAGAAAGAAAAAGAGAACGTGCGATCTCGTCTGCTGCGGCTGCCCTGATTGTCGGCTGCATTTGAGATATTAAAAAAGTGTTTGAGAGTCTTGCTCACCATGAGGGTAAGTGGAAAATAAAGTTACATCATTCTGTGGGTGAACTATTCCTTTAAATAAAAGCCACGAAACATACAGAATATTATTTTATTTTATTTTATTTAAAATGCAGTGTTGTGGCTCCACAGCCACAACACTGCATAAGTATCAAATAAAAGCAGAGACTCCACAGAATCAACCATGTGCTTCTCAGCCTATAAACCAAAGCATTACTGAGATAGAAGCCAATAAACAGCAGCAGCAGAAACCGCTCAGCCAGAAAGCAGTTGTAAAAAGTTCTCTTACCTTTGCTGTTTTTCCATGAAAACTATTTTTATCCACCAATTATTGTTCAACAACAATCTCTGATGCAGCACAAAAACACCTTTCAGCTTCAGACCCAGACGATGCCTCAATAATCCACCTAGTCAGCAACCTGTTGTCCCAAACAACGGCTCTCTGCTGCCTCTGATTGGCTGAAAGTTCTATCAATATTACCCACATGGGTCTAGATACTACTGGCTCTAACGAATTGATTGATGTCTCATTCATCAAAGTCAACCAGTCCTTTACGGAGTTATAGCCCTTCGTAATCACAAACATCTAGGTAGCTCCCCGCTGTCCATTATACACACGATGCAGAGCACATGAAAGATGCCCAAAACTGTTGTATTCAGTTCTACTCAACTCCATTCGTGATATGGAAATTAAATATAAAGTTTTGCACGTGAGAAAATGCAGATGGCACAAATGGTGCCAGTTGTGCCAAACTGTACCAAAATAGCCATGTAAGAAACGTCGCCTGGACTTGCTAAATTAAAACTTCTCTCAGTTTTGTTTTCACATATGAGGTTTAAGACTTTGCAGAGATAATGTCAACGTATTGTTCTATGATTTCATAATGGAAAAACAGCTTCTGGGTGCATTTCTTAAAGTTTCCAATCTTGACAGTTTTTTCTTTTTTTTTTATGCTACACTTGCGTTTTTGCTGTGTTCCATCTTTACTTATTCTTCACCAGCAACTTTGTTTCACACATCCTGTCACATCTTACGAGTGTTCCCTTTTATATGACATCAAAAGTATTCAAATACACCTTGTGGTTGCAGAAATAAAGTCATTTAAGTAAAAGAATGCAATTTTGAGCAAAATGGGCTTAGGGTTCAATTTGTGGATAAATTAAATATTTCACTTGGAGCAACTTAAATGTCTTCATTTGACTTTTATATGAAACTGATTCAGATTACAGAAACTAAATTAATCAAGTGTGACTTAAAACTGTTGAGTGGAACAACTTAATAACTAAAGTTGGATGAACTTAATCCAGTTACTTGTGACCATTCATTAGTTTTCTGTACCGCTTGTCCAATTCAGGGTCGTGGTAAAACAATTAGACCGCATTCACATCAGCCTTTTTGATTCAAATCAGGGTCCATTTGCTAAGAAAGTCCACTTCTTTGGGGGGTAGGCTACTGTGAATGTGCAAAAAGACTCTGATTTGGACCAAACAAGCAAACTCGTCCACCTACAAACGTAGGTCTCGGTACAATTGAGGCAAACCAAATGCAGGAAGTGGACTACAGCTGCAAAACTGCATTTGGTTCAGCATGGCATTGTGGGTTTAATATTATGGCTTATATTCTAAACAGTCAACATTGTAAACACTACCAAAACCAAAGTGTGTGTTGGACCTCTTTAGAAATGGCTCTGGTCAAGCGTGGAGGATGACGTGAAAGTTTTAATTGATAGTCAGAGGAAAACATTCCAGTTTCTAGTGAGTACACACAGAAATAATGCCGTTTTTAAAGTAATTAGTGTTGAAATGGAGGCTCCGTGATACCCGCACAGTAGACTAGTACCACACTTAAAGGTACAGTATGTAAGAATTACTGACATCTAGTGGTAAAGATGGGTATTTGAAAGAAAAGATGTTCTCTTTCAAATGACTTCATATTCCAAGCACTGTTGTGAATGTACGGTGGCCGTTAGTGGCCAAAATTCTCCCAGACATAAAGATGTTTTCATCTATGAGTGGAACCAGTGGTCTCAGGTGTGGCTATGACTGTACTTTGAGTAACTATTTTTTGTCTTTTAAGGCATTACGTATCCCAAACAATGCTCTAACTCCCATTAAACAAAGCTGATACAGCAGTTTTAAAGGTGTCATAACCTGCTGTTTTACATACACAATCCTTCTTAAATTATCTTCAAATGAATTTATAATTATAGTTGGGTGGGACGAAAATTTAATGAGCTCATTTTAACCTCTTTTTATCCCCAACTTTTGTTTGTTGTGAGAATACGTACGAGAGTTAGTCCTGTCTGTAAGCGCGTTCACGAGGCAAACGTCAAAGCCAAAACAAAGTTTTATCAGGACAGAGCAGGTGAAGGAAAATGATGTCCCAACAGAGAAAAACGTGATAAAAACGTAATGATGTGGTTGATAGAGAGGATCCGCGGAGTAAAAGGGGCTGGACTCTGATGAATATAAGGAGCGGACGTCTGACGTGAAGTTAACCAAACGGTGTTAGCTTCTGTAGCTACATTAGCAGCTTGTCCGCTCGTCAACCACCGTTTACTGGTCTCTGACACAAAAGATAAGTTACACAAGCAGCAACACTTACCGACTGCACATCCTCACTGATAAATATAATCCACTGCTCCCTGGTAAAGCTGTCCCTCCTGTTAGAGCACTGAAAACTGCTGAACTTCTGCCGAGGCAACTCAGCATGGCATTTTCCCCCCTCCTCCTCCTCCTTGTCGCCGGCGTCCTTTCTGACAAAGCTGGTCTACTCCGTGGCAGGTAATCAGCTGCTTTTAGGTGGCGCTAAAGAGGCTAGCTTAGCTGCTAGCAGCCTCTCTCGTTCACGTCATTCGGAGAAAGAAATTCAACTCGCGTACTGTGGAGAGCGCGTGCTTGTGGCTGATTCTGGTAAGAAGAGAGAGCCCGCACTCAAAGACTAAGTTACTTTCACTTTCCGGAGTTTCTGGCACGTTAGAACAGAGGTCCTGTTCCAATATACATGTTTTAACATAAAAAAAGTGGTATTTCCGGGTGATGACTACTTTAAAGTTCACTTCACACACATTGTTTTGTCCATTTAGGGACACCGTAGTAAAACTGGTGGCACAAATATGGCAGCCTGCAAGTGTGTGCACCCCCAGCAAGTAGATATGACTCATTCTAAGAAAATAAACACATTACAGTTATTCTAGTGCAGCGATTACACATAAATAGAAACACAGTTTTGAATTATATATCACATTTTTCTGCCATTGACACTTGATTTTTTACACACTGTACCTTTAAGTTAAAAAAAACTGTCAATATAATATAATATAATATAATATAATATAATATAATATAATATAGTATAATATAATATAATAGACTATAGCTTGTTTGGCATAAGTGCAGCATGAAAGCCATCTCGGTCCGGGAGATCACCTCCACCCACCAACTGCGACGAGTCCCCAATCGCACCGAGTCTAGTGGACTATCTGGGGTGAAAGCACCCTTAATTTCTACTGTTCTCCTTTTACAGTGAGTATAACCTCGTGCCACCCACCCTCTTTGGATTTTTAATACTCTCCTTTGTTTGACTTTGTGGGTTTTACTTTGCTTGCAAAGGAAAGCCTAACCTCCCTCTGTAAATGCTGCGGGTGGTGGTTTCTGGATGAAGTCCTCAGCCAGCGCTAAACAAGAATCGCCTGACTGAGGCTGTTTCATTTGCATCCCAGAAGCCAGGTCACTGTACAAGTTCAACCTAAGACAATTTGATTAATCAGCGTCAGCTCTGCAAACAGGACCTCTCACCCATCCCGTCGTGCTGCAGGGCATCAAGCTCAGGTTCAAGCTCAGGTTTACAGCATGGCAGCTGTTGAAGCTCTGCAGCCGCCGCTGACTGATGACACCTGAAAGAGGAGGAGGGTGGGCGCTGGCGGCTGCTTTGTTCGTGGGAAGTTGACTTCAGTGGTAAACAGAGAGGATTCTGGGTGTCCCAGCTCTAACAGCAGACAGCTGAACCAACTCCCACAGCAGAAAAACGGCTTTTAACTTCTGCTAATTGAATACAGGATTACATTAATTACACAGCACAACAAACCACGTCATGCACACTTTTATCCAAGTCAGTGTGCTTCAGGAATGTTCTGATAATTGAGCAACAAAATGCTTCCCCATATGCTGAACCATACCACCAGAACATTCTCCCCATCCATAATAAACCAGTAATATCCTGATCTGGTGCTCATTACACAGTAATAGAGCTGTTTGTTTTGTTTTTTTTTATCAATGTTTCCTTTTTTTCTCCTTTTTCATCATTTTGAGCTCATCCTGAATCTCTTTCACATCTTTATTTCTTTTTATTTATAGTTATTTAGTTTTTCATATAAGTGTTTTCTATTAAAACTAGGCCCTGTTTACACAGTAATGCTGAGGCAGTGAAACGCTAATGTGTCGGAGCATTTCATTAACTAGCTGCAATGGCACTTTGAAGGAGATTTTCAGCAATACAGTAAAACTTGCTCCTGGAAAACATCATCCACCCTGCTTTTAGCTGACTGGTTAATGTGGGATTATATCAACTCATCTTGCTGCATCCTCCACATATAAGGCTGGAAAACTCTCAGAATCTCCAGGAATAAGGAGGATAAAGTGGTTTCTGGTGGATTTGGTTCACCTCTGTGACAAACACACTTACATGCCCCAAATCAGCTTCTCTCGTTGAGATGATGCGTAATTCAGATGTTCAATATCACCCGTGATAACGTTGTTGTTTATGTGTTAAATAATTAGCCTGTTAATTCCACAGATTAATTCATATCTATTAACATGTTAGTTTTGCCAGGGCTGGTTTTATCACATTGATATTGGGTTCTATGGTATCAGAGCACTTTAGTGAATATCAAATACTAGTACGCACACATAGTATTGGGCCAACACCTGATCCTGGTGTTGGTATGGATGCATCCTCAATCAAAACCAATGATGTATTTTTCAGTTCATTGCTTCCTTTTGAACACAACTTCCTCAAAAACTGTAAAGGCTGTTTTCAGTTTCCTGCAGATACATGACGAAGTGACATGACATGACTGACTCTGGACTGCAGGACTGCAGGCAGGCCAGTTCAGCAGCCGGACTCTGGACTGCAGGCAGGCCAGTTCAGCAGCCGGACTCCGGACTGCAGGCAGGCCAGTTCAGCAGCCGGACTCTGGACTGCAGGCAGGCCAGTTCAGCAGCCGGACTCAGGACTGCAGGCAGGCCAGTTCAGCAGCCGGACTCAGGACTGCAGGCAGGCCAGTTCAGACTCTTCTCCTGTCTTCAGCCATGCTCTTGTGAAGGATGCATTATGTGGTCCAGCATGGTCTTGCTGAAACCTACAAGGCCTTCTCTGAAAGAGACGCTGTCTGGATGGGAAGTTTGTTCTAAGCCTGTTGCTTCAGATTTTCATTTGTAGATTTTTATCTGACAATCAGAAAATTAATGAAAGCTAGTGAACCAAAATAATTTTGGTACAACGTTCCAGAGGAGTTCTGTGATGTTACAGCTAGTTGCCAGTTTTTGGTTTTTTTTTTTTTTTTTTTTTTTTCCTTTCCAGAAAATCTTTTCTCCTTCTTTCCTTCTTGTTCTCTTAATCATCATTTTTTTGCCCCCCTTCCTCCTTCTTTTTGTTCCCCCTTTTTTTCTCCCCCTTTTTTTTTTTTTTTTTTTTTTTGTTTTTTAAAATTTTTTTTTTTTTTTTTTTTTTTTTTTTTTTTTTTTTTTATTTTTCCCCCTTTTTTTTCTTTTTCTTTTTTTTCTTTTCTAATATTTTTTGTTTTTAACAGCTGACGTGAAGACGCAGGACAGACGGATCAGAGAAATAAGACGGGGACGACTCCTGTTTCTTGGTTTGGCCTGATGTTACCTGACCAACAACGCTCTGGTAGCCGGGAGGAGATGAACTGTTGGGCTGATGAGTTGACGGGAAGCAGCTGCGTCAGGGAAAAGCCAGAAAAGCTGCCAGATACTCCCCCTCACCCCGGGAGATGCACAGCACATGAAGGAAAAAGGGAGGAAGGAAAGGAAAGCAGAGGTGGCTGCCAGCAGCGATCGTGAAGCTCTCACATCCCCTGTTGCTTTATCAGATGTCAGATTCCTGACACATCACTGAAATCTCAGACAAGCTCTGCATCTTTTCTTTTTATTTCATTCATTATGAGTCAAAGTAAACAATTCTGTAAATACAAGACTGAAACTGAGCAGAAAGAACGACAAATCCGGCTAATACACCCCTGCACATATCCTTGCCAGGAAACTGAATCTGTCACAACAACCTGCACATAATATTAAATGAAGAGAAGAATCCAGTACTCCACTCATGATCACAGTAACTTTTCCAGATCTAGAAGTTCTTTTAAATGTATTTACAGCGGGTAAAAAAAGTATTGAATGCGTCAACATTTTTCTCACAAAATATATTTCTAGTAGAACTATCGACATGAAATTTTCACCAGATGTCGGCAACAACCTAAGTAATGTACACATACAAAGAAATCCTAACATTTATGTCCATAAAATAAGTTATGTGTGATATAGTGAAATGACACAGGGAATAAATATTGAATACACTTGCTGAATTTATTTAATACTTAGTGCAAAAACCTTTGTTGGTGATTCCAGCCTCCAGACAGCTCCTGTATGGAGAAACCAGTGGAATACGTTGTTCAGGTGTGATTTTGGTCCATTCTTCCACACAAACTGCCTTCAAATCTTCAAGGTTCCAGGGGTCTCTTATGTAAACTCGGATCTTCAGTTCTTTTCAAAGATTTTCAAGTAGGGTGGTTAATTGGGTCGTTCTAGTAACTTTATTTTCTTCTTCTTAAAGCAGGTGAGTGTTTCTTGGCTGTGTGGTGGGATGGTCGTCTTGCTGAAACATCCAGCCTCTTTTCATCTTCAGCAGCTGCAGATGCAGCAGATTCTGATCCAGAATGTCTCTCTACTTTTCTCTATTTATTCTTCCTTCAATGATATGAAGTCTGCCAGTACCACATGCTGAAAAACAGCCCCCACCATGATGTTCCCACCTCCAAACTTCACTGTTGCTATGGTGTTTTTGGGGTCAAGTGCAGTGCCATTTCTCCTCCAAATATGTTGTGTTTTATGACATCAGAAGAGTTCAGTTCTGGTCTCATCTGACCAGACTATGTTTCCCAGAAAGTCATGGGTTTGTCCAGATGTTGTGTTGCAAACTTCAAACAAGCATCAACATGCTTTTTCTTCAAAAATGGAGTCTTGCGTGGTGTACGTGCATGAAGGCCATGTGGTTGAGTACATTACCTTTTGTTTTCTCTGAAACAACTGTACCTGCTGACTCCAGGTCTTTCTGAAGCTCTCCACGAGTGGTCCTGGGCTGTTGGAGAACCTTTCTGATTATTGTTCTGACTCCTCTGTCTGAAATCTTGTGAGGAGCATCTGGCCGTGGCCGCTTTATGACCATGCCGTGTTCTTTCCACTTCCGGATGATGGTCCCAATGATGCTCACTGGAACTTTCAGAAGTTTAGAAATGCACCTGGAACAAATGCCTTCAGTGTGTTTGCAACAATAAGCTTGTGTAGGTCTTTAGACAGCTCTTTGCTTTTACCCATCATGCAATGGTTCTGGTCTGATACCTTGGTGATGAGAAACCTTTTTAAAGACATCAATCAGGACTAAACCAGCTGATATTACTTTGCACTGATAGGGGACAGGATTACTTTCCAAAGACTGACAGACTCCAGCTGCTTTCTATATTTTTTGTGCCTCCATTTCTTCATGTGTTTAATACTTATTCCCTGTGTCATTTCACTATATTACACATAACTTCATTTATGGACATAAATGTTAGGATTTCTTTGTATGTGTGCATTACTTGGGTTGCTGCCGACATCTGGTAAAAATTTTATGTCAATAGCTCTACTAGAAATATATTTTCTGAGAAAAATGTTGACGTGTTCAATACTTTTTTTACCTGCTGCACATTTCCTATTGTGTTGGAATCCTGGGCGCTTGAACTGACCTCATCTTACAAACTGAAGTCAGAAATACAAAAAAGATGGAAGAAGTTCGGTTAGGTCAGAGTACGTTGGCTGTCAATCATTTGCCTGGACGTTCACAGCCCCTCTTCATTTTGCCCATTTTTGTATTTCCTGGGGGGGACAAAACATACGACACGGGCCACGGCCAGGATGGTGACAGTAGGAGCCGTCCAATGAGCTTCATCTTTAGATCTTCAGGAGCAAGCAGATACTTCGTCCATCTTATTAACTGTCTCTGAGTGAAACCTGTGAATTCTCACTGAGCGCACAGAGCAATGAAACCCAGATCAGACTCTGTCTGAATCAGAATCAGACAGATTCAGACGTACTTTACTGATCCAGACTGGAAAATTCTCGAGCTGCAGCAGCATTGTAATATGAAAGAGGGAGAAACAAGTACAAGAAAAAAAAAAAAACAAAACACCCTCAACAAATAGCTACAGTATCTGAAAGAAGTGGTAAGAAAATAAAGTGTACACACACTACTCACAAAAAGTTAGGGATATTCAACTTTAAGTTATAATTAAAGGAAAATGAAAAATGCTCACACCTTATTAATATTATATAACGAACACTGGACATGTAACAAGAATTATGATGCGGTAATTCCAGCATCTCAAACAATTTACTGAAAGAACATTTAACAACAATGGTGGGTATACCACAACATAAAAATGAGAATGTCTCAATAACTTGTCATGTGTTCGGTGTCATCTGATGACGTCTAAATGTGAACAGGATGATAAAGAGGTCTGTTAGAAACATGATGCCAATAAACCAGAACATTAATTAGAGGTCAAGTCACGTTTTAGACATGACCTTTGTATTTTATTGTGGTTAGTCATCTTTTTGGAGAACAGCATGAAATGAATATGAAATTAATATTTAACCATTAAACAATGCACACATCCATTGAAAAGTTTAAAAAACTTATTTTTTACAGACTTTAAAACTTCTTAGGACTAGGGGTGGGAAAAAATATTGATACACTGAAATATCAAAATATATTCAGATGCTGATATCATTATGACATTTAAAAACGCAGTATTGATTTATTTTACTAACGAAATCTCGTGAGAATTTGCGAAATATCTCGAGAGCTTTTAACAGAACGATGAAATCTTGCAAGATTTTGTCAATAAACAAATCGATACCGCATTTTTAAATATCAATTTGATATTGGCATATGAAAATATTGCGATATTTCAGTGTATCAATATTTTTTACCACCCCTATTTTTCAAAGTGTCGGACACAGATAACAAAACTGCTATTTGCAATGACTGCTTATTTTTTTCAGCTTTAGTATCGGTATCGATATCGGTAATCGGCCACATGAGTTGTAAAATATTGGCAAATTGGATATCGGCCAAAATTCCAATATCGTGCAACCCTAATATATGCATGTATATATATATATCTATATATATATATATATATATATATATATATATATATATATATACACATATATATACACACACACACATACACAAGTGCACGCATGTACAAAAATAGTAAACATTAAAATCTTAGAAAATATAGAAGAAATAATAAATTAATACTATTTACATATGTGCCTGCTGTACGTTTCCAGGTCTAACCACCATCCATGTCTGTTTTGGTGTCTTTCTCTTTCTCAACTCTTTCAGGGGTGTGAACAACTTTAATGGTGGACAACCAATCAGATGTTCAGAGTTCTCTTTGTTTTCAGTATATCTTGAGAGTGGGGGGGGCTGCAGCCGGTCTCCGTTAGTCAGTTACACTGAGGCCTGCCTGAGAAAACCCGCTCCACCATCTCATTCCTGACCGTAGCGTTTCCACAGCAACCAGCAGGTTTAGTGTCGTCGTCCATGTTGGTCCGACAGCTACTGACCCTCATGAAATTACTTTTTTTTCTCCCCTCTGTCGTAAGTTAAACACGGCTCTGATTGATTGCCTGAAGTCCTGACGTGGTTGGCGACTTTCAGCAAAGCTGCACAGAAAACAGAAAGTAACGTCTCAGCCTCCTGCCAACAGGATGGAGGCAGGACGACTCTGGGATTTTCTTTCCAGTCAGGCTGCTGAAAATCTTTTTAAGGTTTTCTCTTTTCTTTTTTTTTTCTGGCAAGACATCATCATCTGGAAACACTTAGGCAGTGATTTATGAAGGCCCCCGATCGGATTTCCCCCCAACACAACACAGCAGACAGCGAAAAGAGAAAACCTAGAAAATTCAAACCATTACAAAACCAGTGATCCACCCAGGCTGCAGCCCCGCAGCAAAAACCTGGATCTGACCGTGGCATCCAGAAACAATCACAGATACGAACGTCACGTTTGGTGAAAATCTTCCAAGCACAGTCCTGCATACTGAGACTTTACCACTGACCCACTTTACTGTAAAAACGCCTCACAGATACGACGTCTGGCTTCAATTACCCCGCCCAGGTTTGGCATACAGCATCACAGGCCTCTATAAAACCATCATGGCGGTCATACATGTGCAGTAACACGCTTTCCTGTGTTACATGAAACCTTCTCCTTGATGTTTGGGGCTGGTTTGGAATCCGTTTCTCTCATCTGTGCAAATATGAGCTTCAGTTTTAGTCAGTTTATATGTGCAGTTAAGTGGTGGTACTGAGCTTTCAGGACTCCCTGCAGGTCAGAAGTGTCGAGGCTGCGACTCCCCAGCAGCGGCAGGGCCGATGCAAGCCGGGCCGGACACCAGCTGAGCGCCGGCAGGTCGAGCCAGCGATGCTGCTCGGACGCCCACCACGACCGCCGCTCCCCCACAGGCCGAGCCGTGAGCACACCGGACAAGAGTGAGACATCTTTCCCCTAAAAAGCTCAGGATCCTCAGCTGAGCTGCTCATTTTAAAGGGGAAGTTCGGTATTTTTCAACCTGGACCTATTTTCTACCATGAAATACGTTCATTTTAGGGCTTAAACAATTAATCGAATTATTTGATTAGAAAAAATGATCGATTAATATTTTAGTAATCGATGCTTCGTTTAACTTTTTAAGGTCCCGCTTCACGCATAGCTTCTGGTGCTTTTGGGTAGGCAAGCGCGCCTAGTTGCTACGTGCTACGTCATGTGCCCAACGTCAGCAGCTTCTCTGGCAGAGCTCAGGTTGCTGATGCTGCGCGAGTTACAAAGAAATAGAGGATGAAGAATTTCAGCCAACTAACTACTGTACTTAACACACGTACTCAGCACAATACTTACAAAGACTTAAGTTTTCTGAGGCTCACGCGTGTAGAACATATTTGGCGCACACATGAGTTGTTTCCTACTCGCTCACAACATTGTCGAGTAAAAACAACAAAGATCCTCGTTAATGTGAGAGCACTCACTCACTATTGCTTTTTAAGAAAAAGATGTGTCACACTGATTAGATCTGAAATTCAAACATTTTAACAGTTTTTTTTTTTTAGCATGAAATAACTTACTTTTAGTAACTATCAACTTATTTATTCCCATTCTTTATGTAAATAATTCACACCATGAACTAATTATCTGTTTCTTTGACCAAAAGGCATAACAGTAGTCATAGGCACTGTTTTTTAATTACATGTTTATTGCACTGCTTTAACAGTTCAATACAGTTTTGTTCAATTAGTTTAGTTATGATTTCACCCTTTTGGCATGAATGTTTAAAATCAGCAGATATTAATGCAGTATGAACAGTAACTTTTACACAGAATCATCTTACGAATGTGATTATGTATCAAAGCATTAATTCAAGGCTAAGGTAAAATATTGAGATATATATCGTTTATCATGACATGCAATGAAAATATCTGGATATTACTAAAATTCAATATCGCCCAGCCCTACTTCTGGTCTGTATAAACTATTTCTGGAGACTCCCTACCAGTGGGGGGCAGTAATGTACCTACTCAATGCATATCAACCACAGTCTTTGGTGCCAATTTGGGCTCATTCTTACTCCACTGCATCTCAGTCACATCTTTAAAAACATATAGAGCTTATCCGATTAATTGATTAATCGATCGATTACAGGGGTAGATTAATCGACTATTAGAATAATCGTTAGCTGCAGCTCTAGTTCATTTACTCACCCAGACAGTTTTGGTGTATCTTGAATTCCTTCAGCAGATATTTAGATCCACTCCAGATCAGCGTATGTCCAATATAATGGAAGTGATGCGGGCAACCTTTAAAGCAACCCTTACCGATGTTGCATTCTTACCTATTTTTCTAACAGGGTAAAATGCTATGAATGAGGTAATGGAACTCAAAATACAAGACAGACCCACCATTAATCAAAATAAAATATTATTCCAATCTCTAAATATTCATGAACTCCAACCAATCCTTAGTGGGGTGCCCTCTAGGATTGTCCAACGGACCTGCCTTCAGACCTTTCTTCTCATTGGAGGCAGAGGGAATAAGGGGGTGTGTCTTAGGAGTGAGGCGGGACTGTTTATATTCAAATACTTCTTCTTTCTAAATGCAAG
Organism: Atherinomorus stipes; assembly: GCA_023101725.1. Lineage (NCBI taxonomy): Eukaryota > Metazoa > Chordata > Actinopteri > Atheriniformes > Atherinidae > Atherinomorus > Atherinomorus stipes. Next base: position 113,250 of record JALJCO010004013.1, on the reverse strand, counting down.
ATCGGTAAATTGCTTTAAATAAGGCATTATCTGCCACAAACTCCCTTCATTTCACCAATGTTTTGTTACGAAACATTAGTCGGACCCCCTGTGAGCTCAAAGCGGCTTTGAGTTGCTCATTTGTGGTGACATTTACAGACATTTACTTGCTATGGTGTTGCATAACAGTGACGACATCAAAGCTGCCGCACTAAAAATGTCTGTAAATAAGGACGAATCACCACAAAAAAAGCCATTCAAGCTGCTTCGAGCTCACAGGGGGGCCAGACTACTGTTTCGTAACAATACATTGGTGAAATGAAGGAGTTTGTGGCAGATAATGCCTTATTTAGAGGCTGCACACGGTTGCCCGCATCACTTCCATTATATTGGACATATGCTGATCTGGAGTGGATCTAAATATCTCCCGAAGGAATTCAAGTTAAACCAAAACTGTCTTGGTGAGTAAATGAATGTATTTCATGCTAGAAAATAGGTCCAGATTGAAAAAAAACTTCCCCTTTAACCCTGAACTGCCTGAATTCATTTACAGTTCTATAAAAACAAATTAAACATAGTACAAAGAAAGATTAATAAAAAAAAAGACTGGAATAAAATAAATAAATTTGTTACATAAATTAATCAATGAATAAAAGGAAATACAGAAATAATAAAATCAGTTAATTAGATAAAAGAACATTTTCAACAGGCCAGAGGTGTTTTCTGGCATATTTGTGATCGTGGGCGTTAAGGGGTTAAACCAGCAACCCTGAGGCTGAATATCTAAGCTTAAAGACAACAAACTGGTTGTAGTGATGGTGTGTTGTGGTCTCCAGTGGAGGAGCAGCTGTTCCGCTCCGTGGAAGGCCAGGCCGCCTCGGACGAGGAGGAGGACAAGTGGACGGGAGACCAGCAGAGGCAGGTGGACGAGGTGAAGAGGACGCTGACCAGGCTGTCGTGCTGCGGGGAAAGGTACAACATCCGTGCTGTTAGCGTGTTTTTAAAAAGCTGGAGGCCAAAGCCAGCAGAGAGGAGGAACAGCTGGAGCAAGATGGAGAGCAAGCGAGTCATTCTTTATCTTCCGGAAGTGAGCTTGTCTACTTGGCCTATAATACCCTGTACTTTCTGAAGGTGCTTTCTTGTTTTTGTTGTTTTTATTTGGTTTATCAATAACTCAAATGACACAAAAAAGTTTTCTAATGTAAGAGGTAAAAATTTGGAATAAAAAAAAACACAGCAACAGCCAGAAAATCTGAGGAACAAAATACACAAATGTGTCTGGAATATACAAAATAAATCTAAAAACTAAAATAAACGAGAAGCAATTAAATGTTTGTATGAATAATAAGTCATTAAGAAATAATAAAATGTTAAAACTTAAGTTGGACAAAAGATTTAAACCAAAAACCAAATGAATTAACCAAATTACCCAAATTTCCCTCTAAGAGATTGATTAATAAATCTAATGTAATCTGGGTCAGGTCATTTTCTGTACCGCTTATCCAGTTCAGGGTCACGGGGGTTGCTGGAGCCTATCCCAGCTATTATCAGGCGAGGTAATCTGATTGTATCTAAACTAATCTGATCTAACCTAATCTGATTTATCTAATCTAGTTTAATTCTATCTAATCTAATATAACCTGATTTTATCTAAACTAATCTGATCTAATCTAAACTAATCTCACCTCATTTAATTGTATCTAATCTAATCTAACATAATCTGATTTTATCTAATCTAATATAACCTGATTGTATCTAAACTGATCTGATCTAATCTAATTTTATCTAAACTTATTTTAACTCATCATATGGGATCTTATTTTATCTAATCTAATCAAATTGTTTTTAATCTGATCTGATCTAATCTAAACGTTTTTTAATCTCATCTCATCTACTCTAAACTAGACTAATTTAATCTAATTTAAGGGCTAGATTAACAGAAAACCACTTCCAGTGTGATTTACAGCTACTGAAGCACTCAGCGTGATGAAATGTCTCTTTCTTGTTATATACTCATATTTAATTGTAATTTCCTAGTATGGCATCACTAAAATGTCCCCGTCCCTCCTCTTCCTCCTCCCTCCTCCTCCTCCAGGTGTGATGACAGGTCGTTTAAGAAGCTGATGTCTAACTTTGGGAGCTCCAGAAGTGAGGAGAGCTGCAGCGCTGTGGTGGAGCTCCTGGAGAGGGTGACCCGGCTGCACAAGCAGCTGGAGCTGAAGGAGAGCCGGGCGGAGATGGACATGGACCAGGTACAAACCATCACTGGCCTCCATGGCAGCTGGGTGGTCTCCTGCACGGTCATCCAGCTACGGGACAAGCTGCTCTGCAGAGTTCTGGATGGCTTTCCATCCTCAGACGTGTTACGGCTGTGTGCGCCGTGCTGAACAAGATTAGAGAGGACTGCTGAAGGTTGTTATGAAAGTGGAGGGCTTGAAAGGCCAAACCACAGCTAATGGTATGATCCTGCAGCCTCCATCTAACCAAACCAGCAGCAGTGGGAGTACTGCCCCCCCATATGTAAGTGTGTATTTGCAGCTGTTTCTGGCTGGAACCGACCACAGAAACACTTGGAAATACTGTGAATTAAAGCCCTCCTGACACAGTCCAACAGTATTTTCACAGCACAGACCAGGAAGACAGGCAGAAGGGAAAGAGGGACGTAGCAGTTCCCAGAACATCTCAGAGGAAAGGTTTAAGGTAAACAAAGTCCTGACTGAGAGGATTTGTTTATGAGCAGGATGTGTGGGGTCAGACCTTTGTCCTGCAGACCTCCATGACGTAAAGGTGAACCGCAGGGGTTTCCAGCAGCTCTGGCAGGAACACAGAAAATCCAGGATGAGAGTTAATCTGCTCGTGTTTAACAGGTCCAACGCCTTCAGCTGCTCCTGGAGGAGTTTCTGTGCATCGACTCCTTTCAGCTCCTGTTCAGGTTGAAGGCTTTTCTTCCTCTTATTGATGCTGATGAGGAGAAAAGACCCGAATCTGACCTCGATAAGTCCTGCCACAGAGAGCTCATGTTGTCCAGTGAGACGCTGGACTTTTTCCTTCCTGACTCGCTGTCCTGCTGATGGAAATACCAAACATGTATTACTCCACAGCTGAAAACAATCCCAACACATGCAGTTGTCTGAGGACACGGTCCCCTTCTAGAAACCACACTGCCCTCAGTTCAAAGAAAGTTACTCGTGTAAAAAAGTGCTCCAAAACCTCCATTACAGAGGAATTAACCAGTCTGTCACCTGTCATATTACAGGCCCAATGCCAATCCCATAATCATACTTTCTTCCGGGTTGAACATAAACAACATATCAGATGATGAAACTGAGACATTTTACCTTTTGATGGAAAATCTTCTCTGACTGTGAATCTGATGGCAGCAAAAACATCTGTAAAAAGTCAGAACAGGAGCAGCAAAATGCTGGAAAAGTAACTGGAGGAGCATTTTACAGCTAATCAAGTTAACTGGCACCATGTTGGTAACATGACTGTCTGGGAGCATTTCAGAGAGTCTCTATGATGGAAAGATGGACAGAGATTCACTTTGAACTGGCACTAAAAGTTGTAGAATGATTTCAGAAAAATGTTCCTCAGACTTTGAAAATTCACCATCATCAGAAGATGGAGAGAATCAGGAGGAATCTCTGTGTGCATGGGACAAAGCTGGATGCTCGTGGTCTTCTGTATTAACAGCAGACATGATTCTCTACTGGAAACCACTGCATGGACTCAGTAAGACTCAGACGTGTTACTGCACGATGGTAAACATCACCCTGGAACTACTTTTTATAGACGTGTTACTACACGATAGTAAACATCACCCTGGAACTACTTTTTACAGACATGTTACTACACGATAGTAAACATCACCCTGGAACTACTTTTTACAGACGTGTTACTACACAATGGTAAAAATTACCCTGGAACTACTTTTTACAGACATGTTACTACACGATAGTAAACATCACCCTGGAACTACTTTTTACAGACGTGTTACTACACAATGGTAAAAATTACCCTGGAACTACTTTTTACAAACATGTTACTACACGATAGTAAACATCACCCTGGAACTACTTTTTACAGACGTGTTACTACACAATGGTAAAAATTACCCTGGAACTACTTTTTACAAACGTGTTACGACATGATGGTAAACATCTCCCTAGGGCTGGACAATTAATCGAATTTTACATCGTGATTTCAATTTTGCCTTTTCACAATCATAAAAAACACTGTATTCGAAGAAAAACACTTAATCCTGAGATGAACAGGATTATCTTAAATACATGTTCTTATTTTACTCCTTTACTTGTTTCTAATTTATCTCCGGCTTTATCTTTTTTAAGTTATATTTGAAGCTGAGTTTTGATGGTTCAATAAACAATTTTTATAAAATCAACAACGTGGATACTAATCGTGATTTCAATATCAGTCAAAATAATCGTGATCATCATTTTTTCTCGATGGTAAACATCACCCTGGAACTACTTTTTACAGACATGTTACTACACGATAGTAAACATCACCCTGGAACTACTTTTTACAGACGTGTTACTACACGATGGTAAACATCACCCTGGAACTACCTTTTACAGACGTGTTACTACACAATGGTAAACATCACCCTGGAACTACTTTTTACAGACGTGTTATTACACGATGGTAAACATCACCCTGGAACTACTTTTTACAGACGTGTTACTACACGATGGTAAACATCACCCTGGAACTACTTTTTACAGACATGTTACTACACGATGGTAAACATCACCCTGGAACTACTTTTTACAGACGTGTTACTACACGATGGTAAACATCACCCTGGAACTACTTTTTACAGACGTGTTACTACACGAGAGTAAACATCACCCTGGAACTACTTTTTACAGACGTGTTACTACACGAGAGTAAACATCACCCTGGAACTACTTTTTACAGACGAGCTTTTGTCATGTCAGTGGATATTTTGGATAAAATGGTAAAATGTGTAGTTTATGTTTTACTGGGATTAAAACATTGGTTTTTTCGCAGCATCACACTTCTTTGGAAATGGGTTGTAATTTCTAACCTTTTTTTTTTTTTATCTCATTATATCTTCATGGTTCTGGGTTATAGACGTGCTCTCTCAAAGGATGTTCCATCAATTCTTCCTGGAAGCACCACACGCTCATATGAGCAGCTGTTCTGGTCCTCTGCTGGGCCGTTCACTGTTTTGGTTCTGCGCTCTTCCAGATGAAGGACTCCCTGATGCAGGAGCTGCAGCAGAAAGCCGAGGAGACCGAGCTGCTCCAGATGGAGCTCCAGATGCTGGAGACGGAGAGGGTTCGTCTGTCGCTGGTGGAGGAGAAGCTCGTGGACATCCTGCAGCTCCTGCAGCAGCTCAGAGACCTGGTTAGTCTCAAGGGTCTCTCAACAGTATCTTACATATAACCCTTAAATTTAACTTCTTCCATGTCTCTTCCATTTGTATGAAAATAGTACTACCTCATGTTTTGATATTTGGGTTTTACTCTGTAAACACCTTGTTCATCTTCCTGTCACACCTGTGATTTGGTCACCTGATGGTGTCATGTGACCTGAGTGATTGTTTATATGGAGATGTGTCTCATGTGAAGGTCAGACACCTTAAACGTTGCATTGAAATTCCCTCAGGATCAGTTTCTGGTGAGAAAACTCTACTTTTTCATTTCTCATCACTTCTTTGGTCCAGAAGCCAGAATTTCCAGTCTGGGACGTCCATGTTTCTCTTTTGAATGTATAACTTTTTAAAAAGTGACTTTTTAGAAGGATTAGAAGACAGGGGCTCCTTGAAACCAAAATCTAAAACAATAAGTAGTGGCTGAAGAGTTTTGCACATACAGTCGTCCTCAAAATTATTCATACCCTCGAATTAAATATGGAAAGAAATCAGCTGCCGGTGAAATAAGATGAAATCGACTAAAATAATAATAAATAAAAATTCTATGAAAATCATAACATTGATTTTGAATTGTAGCTCAACAGAAATATTAAAAACAGACACACAAAAAACAAGTAAACAAGCATGACAAGGCTCAAGCTAAAATTGTGTTGAGCAACACTTTGAGGCAATCAGGTGTTTTCTGTCATGTTCACAAAGACGTCTGCACCTGTTGACAGGTATGTTGGTCCACTGTTCATGAGAAAGATGCTCTCATGTGTCTGGGACAGTTTTGTTTTTGTTTTTTTTATTATTATCATTTTCAACCCTAATTCAAAAGCAGTATTTTATTTCACTAAATTATAATTTTATACGTTTTTCTTTATTATAAGTTTCTTTGGTTTCCTGTTATTTTGTGAATTTTGCTTTTTAATCATTTGGAGGGTATGAATAATTTTGAGGACGACTGCATGTTGATTTCCCGTCTGAAAACAAAAGTTAACTTTCAGAAAGTGTTTAACGGCGGTTTGCGCTGTTTTTTTTTATATTCTCACCCCAACAGTGTGAAAACGAGCAAATGAGTGTCACTTGTTGCACATGTGTAAATGCGTATGTGGTTAGTTTTCCCATCAAAGCGCTCGTTAATTACACGATGGTGGACTGAGAAAAGCTGCCTCTTGTTTCAGAACGTCTCACGCAGGTCTCTGGGGAAAATCCTGCTCAGCACTTTGGAGTCTGGCAGCGACCCGCAGCACGGTGAGTCGAGCTTCCACCACGCGAGTGATGGGCAGCGCAGAGAACTGTTTCCCACTGAGGTCACCTGTGCTGTTTTTCTCAGGTAAAGCCCACATCCTGGAGGTGCTCAACGCTCTCTACCACGAACTGGCTGCTTGTGAGATCCTGTCCGGGGGTGGACCTGTGGAGAGGACTCAGAGTCAGCAGTCGCTCATCATCTGCTGAACAAGACCGCCTCCTGCTGGGCCCGCAGCGCTGACCCATCCATCCAGTCACTCCAGTGCAGGGATGCTGGAAACAGTGGGCGGATATTGAGCCTGATGTGTATAGTGTATCATACAGTAGCTGAGATACTCCTCCTACCATATAGAGACGTTAGCCGAGAAATGTTGAAGATAAAATTCTTACTTATTCTTTTCAGGAACTTTTCATTGTACATAACTTGGACTTATTATATTTTTACTAATGTGAAAATGTGAAATAAGCTCAACTTTAAAGGAGCTTGATTGCTCCTTAAAATCATTTTCATCTCAGACAGATCTCCGTGTAAAGATCAGATAAGTATAATGGAGACCACTGGTGGTGTGTCAGCTGTCCTCAGGATGCGTCTGTGATGTTTGGTCGTCTGTGGGAGCATCAAACACTCTGTATCTCAATGTGTCGGCATGTTTGTTCCTGTCTGACAGCATCACACCAGTTGGACCAATAAAAAGCCTCCGCTTATGTCTAAATAAAGTGCATCTGTTTCTGTTAACTTACTTAATCCATCCGTCACACACAAAGGACTTTCCAGACAAAAATCAGAGCTGAAGCAACGCATGAAGACAAGATGGAGAAGAGGACAAATAAGAGCAGAACAGGACGCATAAAAACTAAAAACAGCTTCTCTGTGCAGGTAAAGCATGTAGAGGGACAAATCAGAGACATCTGTCCCAACACCCCCACCTCCACCCTTGTGCCCCTAGAATGTGCGTTCGCTTTGAGGGGTTCAACTGCATCGTGTGTCCCATTTCCCCAGAGTGGACGTTGGCTCCGCCCCCTGTGCACCCTCAGTCAACACTTCAGCAAGGATGCTGACCTGACTTAGCTGAAGAATTCATTGCTGCATGTGACATTTTGAACAATAAAGGTGGAAAATGTCCATGTTTGCTGATGGAGCTCCTGCCTGTGGTGAAAAAAAAGTCTTTTCAGATATAAATATTGAAATAGTTAATCTTTTACTATGCTGTATGTGAAATGATTACCGAAGTTTGCCCTGCTACTTAGAAATAGGCTTTGAATATTAGAATTTAAAGCATTTAAGAAATGGAAGTTATTAGTTTACTGATAAAAGAAGCTTTATTTAATTTTTATTTAAACTTTATTTACACAGGTAAGGTCTTCCAGAATGAGGGTGCATAAAACCTGTAGATCTTTATAAACCAGCAGGGGTATTTTAACACCAAGTCTTTGCTGGACAGGAAATCAGTGCAAAGACCTCAAATAGAAGTGATGTGATGCAACGGTCCTCCAGTTTTTCACACAAGGCCATGTGAGTTTGAATTTTTTTACTTCCTTACGAGTGCAAAGTCTTCATTTAAAAACTGCATTTTGTGTTAACATGTGTTATCTTTGTATACTATTAAATTTGTTTGATGATCTGAAACATATAAAGGTGACAAACATGCAAAAAAATAAGAAATCAGGAAGGAGGCAAACACTTCTTCACACAACTATATACACTACCCACAAAAAGTTAGGGATATTAAACTTGTTTTTTTGGAGAACAGCATGATGTGCCATAGATATTTAACCACTGAACAGTGTACATGTCCATTAAAAAGTTTAGAGAAAGTCTAATTCAGTTCACCTGGAAAGGTTGTAGAGGATTTTAGGTTCATTCTGACATCATACAAAAACCCAGATATCCCTAACTTTTTGTGAGTAGTGTATATATACACAGTCATCCTCAAAGTTATTCATACCCTCCATTAAAGAAGGGGGAAAAAACAACTGTCGGTTAAAGGGGAGCAGTTGGTGGGGGTTAAGGACCTTGCTCAGGGATCCACAGTGGTTCACCTGAATGTGTCGGGGGATATATATATATATATATATATATATATATATATATATATATATATATATATATATATATATATATATATATATATATAGAAAGAAAGAGCTTTTTTACAATGTTGAATTTCTGAAATAAATATTTTTCCATTTCATTTTTATTCATTTATATATACATAAATATATTTATGAGTGTGTCACATAATATATATAAGTAGTACAAAACATGAATGTATATATGTATGTGTGTGTGTTGTGTGTCCATTTATAATTATGTATACTGGTCTGGGTGTACAGGACTGCTCAGCTACTACCAGCCGTCAGGGTCGTGAAAGGTTGCGTTGCTTGGCAACCACTAAACTCGAGAGAAGTCGTCATTTAAGAGGAAAAAGTCCGTTTTCAAAATGCTGGGTCATCCCAACAGCTGGAAACATGAGGAAATTAGGGGAAGACGTGATCGAAGAAGGAGAATGACAGAAAGAAAACAACAGGAAAACTTATAGTTCTCAATTTCACGCGAGAGCTCAGACGTTGCCTAGCAACATCTAATACACGTCTGTGTGATACTACTGCCACACATCTCAAGCGCTCCTTACAGCTTTTTCTTTCTCTGTTTCGTATTAGCTTAGATTTATTTTAGAAGAAATTAGTTGTCATATAGTGTATTTTGTATGTAGTGTTTTTTGTTTTTGTTTTTTTTCTTTTTTGTGATTTTAAACGTGTTTGCGGAGTGAACATGGCCTCTGTGGTGTCCCAGCCTCTCTTTATTTTCGGTCTACGGTCCGGTGTGACTAATAATCTGTGTTTTCTGGACGACCACACAGTCTTGTTCCCGAGTGGAAACAACTGTGTGTGCTACAACACCGAGCTCAGGAGTCAACGCTTCATTTCAGGTACTCTGACTCCGAACTCATCGCATTTTTGCAATATATATTATAAAACTATCAAACAGCAAAGTCACACTAAAGAACTGACATTTTAAAAAACAACACTCTTATTAATCTGTAACAAACCAGCTCTAACATATTGCTTCGATCAGGGGCCATTGCAGAAATTTGTCGACCTGCAGAAAACCCTGGGTTAAGGGGATATTGGAAGACCATACTGTATGGGTTTCATTGGTGGGCATTTATTTAACTCACTGCAAAAACTCAAATCTTACCAAGTATATTTTTCTCATTTCTTGTCAAAATATCAAAATAAGACAAAATTACCTAAAGAGAAACGTTTCAGTGAGATGTAGGAACTTGCTATAAGACAAATGCATCTTATTTCAAGAAATCTTATCAAGAAAATTTCACTTGTTCCAATGGCAGAATTTTTTGCTTATAACAAGCAAAAAATTAGAAAATAAAAAAAAAAAATTGGCCATTCTTGAAATAAGTAAAAACAAGATTTTTTTTTTCTTATAACAAGCAAATAATTCTACCAGTGGAACAAGTAAAATTTACTTGATAAGATTTCTTAAAATAAGATGCATTTGTCTTGAAAAAAGTTCCATAATCTCACTGAAATGAAAAAAAAAAATTACCATTCGATCTTTTTTTTTTTTTTTTTTTTTTTTTCAAATTACTTTCTTTTGGGTTCCCCCCCCCCCCTCTCCTGACTCCTCTTTTTTTTTTTTCTTTTTTTCTTTTCTTTTGGTAATTTTGTCATATTTTGAGTGTGATAAGATATTTTGACTAGAAATTAGAAAAATATACTTGGTAAGATTTGAGTTTTTGCAGTGCTTGATATAGAACAAACAATTGAAGGTTTACTTTGTAATTGTGTGTAATAGAATGAAAAGTTGTACTGTGATGGCCAAGAACAACATGCCTAACCCCTCTGAAGGATGTTCTTACCCTTAATTTTTCATTTTCCTCCAAACAAGATTCTCCATAGTGGGACTGCACCTGAATAAAAATCAGATTGTATTCCACCCACCACCATTCAACCCACAATTTCAAGTTTTAATTAGGTTAAATATCCAGTCAGTGGACCAATGGATTGTAATCAGATTAAATATGGAGTTAGTGGACCAGTGGATCCCATTGTCCACATAAGCAACAGTTTTCTCCCATCATGCATCTCTCTATTACATTCTTTTACAATACTGAATTTCCCTTCGGGGATGAATAAAGTATTTTTCATTTTTTCATTCTAGCAGCAGTCTTTCTTTATTCCCTGAATTCCTCTTGAAATCTCTCAATGCTGATATGAAAACCTCTCATTACAAGGTTATTATAGTTAACTAAAACAAACGTAAAAATGAAAACTAAAATCGAAAAAACATTTTTGTTAACTGAAATAAAAATAAAAATGTCAATTTTTAAAAAATTGATAACTAACTGAAGCTGTATTGTGTCTTTACAAAACTAACTAAAATTATTGCAAAAACATCCTTAGTTTTAGTTTTTGTAAATGTATTTAATATGTCGGCCTTTTGGGTTGATATGAAATCTATTTCTATTTAACCTATTTATTTTTCTCTGACGGTTTTACTCCGAGTGACTTTCTGAGGATTTTGAATGTCACACCAGACAAATACCTATAATTTATGAGAAAAAGCAAACCTAACTAAAACTAACACAAACTAATTAAAACTAAAGTAAAACTAAGCATTTTCCAAAAAATAAAAACTAGCAAACCTGCTCAAAAAACTAACTAAAACTAACTGAATTGAAAAACAAAAAGTCAAAACTAAATGAAAACTGAAACTAAATAAAAATCCAAAACTATTACAACATTGGTCCAGTGGAGTAAAGTAATTGGCACCATTTTATTAGCAGTTGCCATGGGGATTCCAGGTATTGGAGCTCCATGATGATGGAACTTTGTTGATGTTTGTGGATGTGTTGAACTCTTGCTGAAGATACTCAGAGTTGATGAAACCAACTCAAAGCAGGTATGTTTGCTGTCTGTGCAGGTTCAGAGAGGAGTCAGCGTATGCGTGCTCTGGCCATCAGTCCCAACCGGCGTTACCTGGCGGTGTCAGAGTGCGGTGACAAGGCCACCATCACCGTCTTCGACCTGCAGCATGAGCAAGGCAGGAGGAGAAAAGTTCTGACTGCAGGAGATTTGCTTTTTCAAGAGTTTGTATGCTTGGCTTTCTCCCCTGATTCCAAGTATCTGATTGGACAAACCGGAGCACCCGAGTGGATGCTGATCTTCTGGTTGTGGGAAAAGAACAAAGTCCTGGCAACAGTGAAGACAACCAGCTCGACAAATCCTGTTACCCAGGTAAGTATTTTTTGGACTACAAGTCACTCCAGAGTCTCATCAGTTTAGAAAAAGAGAAAAAAAAAAACATTTAACATTTTCGCACTGGACTGTAGGTCACATTTATGTAGAAATTTATTTCACAAAATCTAGGACCAAAAGCAGACGTTTAATCTGGAAAGGCAAGTTGTCAATTATACAATAGCTCACAGAACAATGGGCTGAACATGCGTCTGGTAAGTTAATGTCACACATTAACAGTTATCTAGCTACACAACAGCATAAAGACCAAACCTGGCGGCTGTAAGCTAAGCTAGCATAACAAGATAGCGAGTCCAACTATATATATATATATATATATATATATATATATATATATATACACTACTCCCAAAAAGTTAAGGATATTTGGCTTTTTGTATGATGTCAGAATGAATCTAAAATCCACTTCAACCTTTCCAGGTAAACTGAAATAAACTTTCTCTAAACTTTTCAATGCACATGAACATTGTTCAGTAGTTAATGTTTATTCTGCGTCATTCTGTTCTCCAATAACAGAAAGTTGAATATCCCTAACTTTTTGTGAGTAGTGTATATAATAACATATACTGTAATCGCACTGATTATAAGTTGCAGGACCAGCAGCTTGAAAAAACTTAAACATATAGTCCGGAGAATGTGGTAGATGTTTCATCGTTTGGCTTTACACAGCTCTGTGAACATATCAGTGTTCTCCCATCAGGTCAGCTTCAGCCCTCTGAATAACATCCAGCTGTGTGTGAGCGGAGTCGGTGTGTTCAAGCTGTTTCGGTATGCAGAGGGAACCTTAAAACAGAGCAGCTCTGCAAAAGTGGAGTCTATCAACATCCTGTGCCACACCTGGACATCAGACGACAAGGTCATTGCTGGAACGGACACGGGCAGGTTGCTAGTGTTCGAGTCTGGAGACCTTCGGAGAGAGATCAAGATGGCTTCTAAGGCTGTGCAGGGACAGGATGAGAGGTGACCTATAAACCCTGGCCTTATGTTCTCTGATACAGTTTAACTTGTGATGAACTTTCAGAGACAATGACTACGAGTTTATCTTCAAAAAGTCTTTTCACTGCTCTTCTAGTTATTATGATTGAACCAGAGCAGCTGCAGAAAATCCTGTTGCACAAACGTGAGATTTCAACGCTGCAAAGCAACTTAAATTACCACTCTGAAACAAGCAAAGTCATCAAACTCCTCCAGAGAAAATTGGGTAATGTTTATTCAGTCCATTCTACAGCCCGTCCAAACACCAAGTCCCTCTCTAATATTTAATTAGACTGTTTTTTTTGTTGTTGCTTTTTGGTTACGGCACCAGCCAGACCTCCAGCACATCCCAAAGACTCTCCATGGGGTTCAGGTCTGGATTCTGTGGTGACCAATCCATGTGGGAAAATGCTGTCTCATGTTCCCTGAACCACTCTTACTTGTAAATCAAAAGAAGAAGAACAAGGGCAGCATTGTGCATACAGTCGGTGTAAACAAACTTCACAGTTGACCGTGAGATCCACAATGCATTGCGGTTTTCCCCGTCCCCTACATCACCTTTTCGACCCCTATACAGTAGACATTAGACATGATTGCTGCATCACTTCATCTTCCTCTCTTCTTACCCTGATGCTCCATTCCCATTGTTCATTGTTCATTATTAAACATAAAGTAGCTCTGAGTTCTACTGTTGTTTTTTTTCCATCTGATTTCACCAAACGTTTAATCACCATCATTCAGGATGTTTTTAACCACATTTCTTCCTGGAAGACAATGGTTCCCCACAATCCTTCCAGTTTTTGATATTACATTGGACAGTTCTGAACTAAAGATGCAGGATATCGGAATTTTGGCCGATATCCGATATGCCAATATTTTAATACTCATGTGACCGATAACCGATATCGATACCGATATTAAAGCTGAAAAAGAAATTATGTAATTTTCATTCCTCGTGAAAAATTTGAAAAATGACTCAACTTGTGTTATGTGCAACAAGTCCAACTTAATGACAATTGTTCAAACAAAACTAATAGGATATGTGCGTTATATCCTAGAACGATCTGGATTTTCATTTTCCTGAGAAAAAAAAAACAATACCCAAAAACAAGGGATTTTTGGTTATTTACACAAATAACCGCATATAAACTTTGTTCACACAGAACATCCTAAAAAAAACTGTCATTAGACGTTTTAAAGTCAGTAAAAAATAAGATTTTGAAGAAGAAGTTTTGGGTTTTCTTTTTAAGACTTTAGAATTTAGCCTGATTGGTTAAATATCTGTTAAATTTGGGGTGGCTGATGTCCAATACTCAGTTTTAATTCCTTTCCCGGCCGATATGGGCCAATACTGATAGAGGGCCAATTATATCGTGCATTCCTATTCTGAACCCAGTTTTAGTAGTTTCTGCATCTCTGTTTGATGCCAATAATTCTGACCCTGGGGGGTCATTTATTTGTATCTTATCTGTTGTATTATATCTAATAACCCTACAGTTTTGTAAGCATCTGTTGTCAAAATACTTTAAATTCTTTGGAAACATATCAATGTACCATATAGATATCATTTTTGTTATTATTGATATTATTAATGCACTATTAACTGTCCACTAGCCCTATGGCAGTAAGAGGTTGTAAAAAGACATTTTTGAAGTTTCCCAGTTGTGTAACTGGTTAAAGTGGTGACACTTTTGGTTCGTCTTTGACTTGTGATTGTGTTGCAGAATCTGTCAGATTCCTCCAGCTGTTACTTTGCTGTCCAGGCAGGTGGAGATGAGGAGGATCAGAGACAGTGACGTGAATGAGGGTCTGACTGTCTCTCGCATCACCGCCGTCCTGTCTTTCTCCAAGGGGTTGGTGTGCACGACAGGCCCTGGCACCGTCTGTCTCCTTGAGAAGACAGAGGAGGACTGTTTCAGAAAGAGCAAGGAGATACGGGTGAATAAACACGCTTTAAAGGAGGCTTCTAACACGATGTTGCATTTACTGACAAATTGGAAATTGGGATTTCTAATTTCCAGTTGTTAAAGATCAGAGAATGCCAAATAGAAATCAGGTTTCTTTGTGAATAAACACAAAAAAAGTCCTGATAGTGCTTTTTAACCGAAAGCCCCGGTGGTTGTGTGGATTTTGTTTGCACCAGATTCCTCCAGACCCATACGGGAACGATTCCACCCCAGCAGAGTGCCAGGAGGTGGACACTATGTGCATCAGTCCAGCAGAGGAGAGCCTGGCCATCAGCACAGACCGAGGACAGCTGTACAGCATCAGCCTCTCATCAGCTGACATAAGCAGGGTGATGTGAAGTCATAACTACTAGCAGAGATGCTGATGTCTGCCTGTCTGTGGTGCCTTCACTGACCTGGGGTCTCATTTATAAACATCGCATACGCACAAAGCGGGGCCAGTTTCCACGCAAAAGTTGTGATTTATAAAAAGCAAACTTGACAGAAGAATGCTTTCACGCAAACTCTGACCCACACGTATGCTGGTTTTGGAGACTTCCCCACCTCACCATCTGTGAGGTGGGGAAGTGAAATGACACTGCCTCATGATTCCTGTGGTGGCAGTGCGGGGAGTGTCCAACTGATAATGCGCACTGGTTATTGGGCTGCGGAGATGGTTCTTTGGCTGACTGGTCAGCGCACATGACTTCCAAATAAAATGTTTTAGTGAGCCTCCACCTTACCAACGAGAACCTCCACTTCAGTCTCGGCAAAATGACCTTTTATTGTCTTTTCGGTCTCCACGATTGAGCTTTAAATGCCACAGATCATCTGGTTTATTTATATGCAGAAACATCCTGAGGTATGTTGCATTGACCCTTTATGGTAGAATATGGGTGTGTAGGGGGTGGGATACAAGCCAAATTCACCTGCTTTAGGCTGCGTTCCATTTACCTCGGAACTGGGAAGTGGGAACTGGGGTGACGTCACACCTGACCAAATTGTGTTCCAGTTTACTGGTAGGAAACTGAAATAGCAGCCTAGCAAAATAATGTATTTGCCAAGACTGTTGTTATTAGCCGTTGTTAGCACAACTGGCGTAGTATTTCACAAATACCACATGAAAAATGTGAATTACACCACAGCAGCTTCCCCTACGTCTATATGAAACAACACCACGTGTATGACTGATTTAATGCAACAAAAATGGTCAGAAGTGCCAATAAATGTAACATTACAGAAGCTTCTACAACTGCTAACCCAACTGCTAACGCTCGGCGCGGCCATCTTTAAATTTGAACTTGGAGGGGCCGTTCCAGTTGAAACTTCCTACTCGGTGCTGTGAATTTCCGACTTATGAGTTCAAATGAACGCAGCATTATAAAGGGGAAATTGCTTGGATCTGTGTGCACGCACAGTTTTATAAATCTGAATATATTTTGGTGTATGCAAACTTTTGGTTTTGGGCGTACGTACATGGATGTAATTCGGGGGTGGGGCAGGGGACATGTCCCTTGCACTTTTTCAAAAGGTCGTTTTTGTCCCCTGCACTTTTTTACTGTCCGAAACCAATTTTTCCGTGCCGTCTTTAAACGTACCATGACCACACACATGCTAACGCTGGTAGGTTGATGTGGATCACAGACCCCTGCCAGCATTTCCATGTGGGGCCCATAAGGGTTAAATTTTGGCTGCATATGAGGAACCCAAGTGGGTTTGTCCACAGTTTCCATGGTGGCCCCACCTGTGTTTTCCCATATAGCCTATGGGCATTGTAAGTATTCAGGTGAGGTAGAAAGAATAAACTGTTTGTCATGAGATGAAGCATTGTGACAAGCACTAGGTGATAATCTGTATCGTAGCTTTCAGAGTTCTGAAAGCTACGATACAGATTATCTGAAAGGGGAGGAGAACGCGGTTTTTTTAGGGGTGATTGTTTATTAAAAATTATTTTTTAATGGTTTTCTTTTCTCATAAAATATTCATTTTTTGATGCTCAAACTTATTTATTAGATTATAAAAAAAGAGAGAGAACTTTAAAGTTAGATAGCTACAGCCCTGAAGTGCTGGTTTATTTGTTGGTGTTTATCGTCCATCTAGTTTGAACCTTTTCCTCCTCTGGGGTTTTTTTAGCATATGATGCAGGTGTACTTATTTACCCTTTTCCAAGTTTGAATCCTCTGATGATCTCCATGGCCAGAGACACTACATAGAGAAAATATGAATGCAATCAAATTAATTTAGAAAAGAAGAGAAAGCTTTATTGGCATTGCACAAATACAGACAATGAAATCACTGGTCCCTAGCTGAATTATGTTCATTTAACAGAAAAATAAGAGAACCTACAGTGTGAATAGAAGAGTATTCGGAATCAATATGAAAGATATACTTTTTTTTTTTTTTAAAAAGAGGGAAAAAATATACATATCTAATGCAAAAAATAAAATACTGTACGATAAAAGGAATGTTGTACATGATACCCACTGTGGGTAAATTATTGCACTTTGATCATTGCTCATATAAGTTATTGCATTTTGGAGGTCTGGTGCATGTGCGTGTGTTTAGGGTGATGATGGCTGTCGAAAAACTGTTCCTGAGTCTGTCCTGGATTTAATGGACCTGTAGCGTCTGCCAGAAGGCAGCAGGTCAGACAGGTGGTGGGCGGGGTGATGCTGCCTCTGATGATGGTCTGCATGTTTCTGCATGATGATTTTATAGCAGCTTGTGCATGGGTGGTTTTGGCCACGAAGGTCACCAGAGGATGTAAAACACATCAACAGAGGACAAAAAACAAGAGAAGAAAAAAAAAACTGATTAAAAATGTGATGAAATTACCAGCCATCGCAAAACGTCATCTCTCCTGCTGTAACACAGCCGAAATGGGCAAAAGTCCGCCAGCAGGGCAGACGGGTTAAAGTCTGACTCCGCTCCATGTTCCCTCATCTTCAGGAGGAGAAGCTGCACTTTGACTTCCTGTCCCAGCCCTTCCACTCCAACTCCATCACTGGTTTGTCCATCTGCACCCACAAACCCCTCGTGGCCACCAGCTCTCTGGACCGGTCTGTCCGCATCTGGAACTACGAGACCAGGTAAAACTCCCCCACAGTTCTTTGTTTTCTCCATCTTATTATTTGGTGGAAACCTGAGCTCTGAGTTTCGCTCCGTTTCTGCAAACATCATCAGGGAGCTGGAGCTTTACAAGACGTTCCAGGAGGAGGCGTACAGCGTAGCTCTGCACCCCACCGGCCTCTTCATCCTCGTGGGCTTCTCAGACAAACTCCGGCTGATGAACCTGGTTATCGATGACATCCGCACCTTCAAGGAGTTCACAGTGCGTGGCTGCAGAGAGGTAGAGGCACACTCCTCTGGCTTTCTGAGTCTCACTTCCACCGTTGTTTCATGGTCTCTCCACAACTTCAGTGTGCTTTCAGCCACGGCGGCCACATGTTTGCAGCCGTCAATGGAAACATCATTCACATCTACTCTGTCACTTCTTTTGAGAATATTCTCAACCTGAAGGGCCACAACGGAAAGGTGAGCCGGACAGGAGAGGACACACTTTAGATCTCAGAGTTGTTGCCAGTGCATCAGCCATATTGATCCATGTGCCCAGGTGAGCAGCATTGGATGGAGCCTGGATGACAGGAAGCTGGTGTCGTGTGGGATGGACGGTGCCGTGTATGAGTGGAGCACGCAGACCGGGCAGCGGGAGGCGGAGAGCGTCCTCAAGTCCTGCAGTTACACAGATGTTTCCTACTCCTCCAACTTTAAGACGGTCCTGGCCGTAGGAACAGACCTCACCCTGAAGGAGATCCAGGACAGTCAGGTCACCCACCATGACACCTCCTCAGTCTTCTTCTTCTTCTAGTTATTTCCGGCAGGCTATACGCTGGTGTGCGCAATGCTGCCCTCCACTGTCAGCAATTGCACCTCATATTCTCATAAACAGTCCAGTACGGCGCAGATATAATAAGACAGCTTCAGCCACTCTCCTCTCAGTCGAAGAAAGCAGAGAACCGATCGAAAAAGCAGTCAAGCCCAACGCAGCGAGCTCCTTAAAAAGCTGCCCCCTCTCATCACCGTATCTACTGCATGACAACAAAACATGACCCACTGTTTCCTCCCCTCCACACTCACACAACCCATCGTTGTGCTTCCCCACTATATAATCTACGCCAGGCCACAGTGGCCCAGGCGAATCTCGCCCAAACCTCCTCAGTCTGCTCCGTTCAGAAAACTTTATTCATCCCCACCGGGAAATTTATGGCACAAAGAGAAGTTTCACAGTATGTGGAAAGTACACAAAACAAAACAAACAGGTCAGAAACACAAGCAGCCGTACAATCAGGACATTACTGCAGTACATGGCAAGTAAAGTAAAAAAGAGTAAATGTTAACAGAACATGAAGTATCAGGACGCAACAAAATAGTAATACATAATTGTAATATAGTATATTGCAGTAGTATAACGTAATATGTAGTATATGATGTATAGATGTCCTTGAAATTATTCATCCCCTCCCATTAAAGAAAAGGCTAAATACACAATAGTTATTCAAATAACAAGTAACTAAAACAGTAATGATACATTTAAAAAATATATATTAAAATTTTAATTTAGTGAAATAAGATATTGTTTTTGAATTGTAGTTGAAAAGAATTTTTTTTTTAAAAGCAGACCAATGAAACTGTCCCAGACAAATTAGAGCAGCTTGCACATGAACAGTGGGAGAAAATACCTGTCAACAGGTGCAGATGTCTGATTGGACGTTACAGAGAACAACAGATTGCAGTGATTGCCTCAAAGTGTTGCTCAACAAAATTTTCTTCAGGTGCCCAATCGTGCTTGTTTACCTGTTTTTTGTTTTGTTTTATTTGTTCGTTTTTAATGTTTCTGTTAAAGACACACAACAGAACTTTTAGCAGTTTTAAGCTCCCCTATCAGCGGCTAAACTAGCATCCATCTTCATCGTACCTGGACTGTGATTCGCCCCAGCCAGTAAAAGACAGTCTTATCTTGACTCTTCTTCTGTCCCTTCCACTCGTTCTTTTCCTCTCTTCCTCCAGTAATGTTTCCTTGCGTTTCTTTGCCGAATCCGGCATGATGTGCGCTGAGAACACCCGCTGTGTTCATATCTGGTTCATATCCGTTTGCTAGTAAATGACGCGGTTTGCAACCAATAGTCGGCTGCAACATCACAGTCGCGTCGCGGATACAAAAGTTACATAGCCGACTGCTGTTTCTGAGCCTTGGCTCCTCTGGGCAGTGACGGCTCGAAAATGCGCAAAATGTTGGTGTGACATCAAAACGAGCCAGAAACGCAGATTTTCAAAGTCTAAAAGTTACGTTGTGGGTCTTTAAACCACAACTCACTGACAGCTAATACTTTTTCCTTATTTAATGGGAGGGTATGAATAATTTTGAGGATGACTTTATCGCATGGCAATACATTATAATTATAGAATATGATATTTTAATCCAGTTCAGTATGGGGCAAGTATGATAAAAAAAAATGTATGTATTAATGATAATATTGTAATAATCATAATAATAACAACAACAATTATTATTATTATTATTATCATTAATAGAGTTGAGAGTAATACACAAGGCATTTATAAAACAAATCACATGTTGTTTGTATGTGTTTGCAAACAGTTGGTTAGTGATCATACGTGAAAGTAAAATAAAATTGAACTCCCAGCACGTATATTATATTTTTTAAAAATTTAGTTTTAACTGTATTGAAGATTATTTTATTCTATTTTTATCTTGGTTTAGCCATATTTATTCTCTATTTCTGTAAGACCACATGTGAGACGTGCAGACCACATGATTTACCCAGATTAGACAATAAAGTTTACCTTGTAATGTTAATATGATACATGTGATACAGTATGTTTTGATATCTATAATATTTGACCCAGTCTGTAACAAAATGGACTACCATAGAAGTTCTGCAAAACTTATACACTAACAGTATGATTAACATACTTGTTTGACACAAAAAGTAAGTAAATGTGTTTGGTGGATTAATAAGACCAGCTGGTGTAACCATGGAAAGCCGGATGAGTCGCCTTTAGAAGCAGGTAGAAGGAGGAAGGAAGGAGCTTCTGCTGAAGCAGCTAAACATGCAGGCAGACCAGGCTGAGGTTTTGTTCTCCTGCTGGTGTTGACATGTTAGCGGTCCTCTGCAGGTAGCTCCGCCCCTCAGCTTCTACCTGGATGTAGACACGAACGTGGTCTGTGAGTGTGTGCTGGTTCCACAGGTCCTGAGGGAAGTTCCTGGAGACGAGGTGGCTCATGCTGCTCTTGCAGTGTCACACTCAGGCAGGGCGGTCTTCACTGGGACCTCCAGCGGGACCATCAGAGCCGTTAAATACCCACTACCCATCCAGAAGGAGTGGGTGGTGCACCAGGCTCACAGCGGGCCCGTGACCAAGGTGGGCCCAAACAAAAACTGGCACAGATGTAATCTGATTACTGAAAAGGGCTGCAGCCATGATGGCAGGTTACTGACCACACCGAGTGCCCACAGATGGTGATCACATATGATGAGCAGTTCCTGCTGACGGTGTCTGAAGACGGCAGTCTGCTGATGTCCAGGATCCTCGATAAAGAGGGACGAAGACTGAAGAGCAACAGGCAGATGGTCCACACTGAGGAGATCCTCGTCACTAAGGCAGACCTGGAAGAGAAGGTCTGTTTTTATTTCCTCTCACATCTAATCCGGACGCATCGATGACCCGGTGAGGAGCTGCGTCTGCTGGCTCGTCCTGCTGCAGCTCCATCTACGCTCTGAAGTTCAAGCTAGCTGATCAGTTTATGGTTCATATGGATGATCTGGCAGCATCAGCTCAAAAGAAAAGCTCTGGTTTACAGAGGTGGTAAGTACTTCTGAACCTGAACCCGAACACTGCCTGTCCTGGTTTGTGTTTCAGGCCCAGAACATGATGGAGCTGAAGATGCGTCTGGAGGAGCTGCAGATGGAGAACGAATACCAGCTCCGGCTGAAGGACATGAACTACAACGAGAAGCTCAAGGAGCTTTCCGACAAGTTTCACCAGGAAGTGGAATCTCTGAAAACAGCTCAGCAGGTCTGTCGTTGTCAGGCGCACAAGTTTACAACACATATATCTGGGGATGTCCGATATTATCGACCGATATTGACATTAAAATGTGATATCGGAAAATATCTGTATCGTGTTTTTTTGGACCGATATTTTTAAAAACAAAATCTCGTGAGATGTTGTTCCATTAGCAGCGGTTCAGCATGTAGACAAGTCCCTGTTATCCTGGAAGAACTTCATATCCCAGCATTCCTTTCAGAGTCATGTGACTACAGTACAGCTGCTGCTGCTACAGACTGACTTGCTTTGTAGCTGCTTATAATATGTCTGGTTTTAAGTTGTTGGTTAAGTTACCGAGTTGTCAGAAACATTAGAATTAGCCGCATGTTGGCTTATACCTGCTAGTATCTGATATCTTGTAGTATCTAATACCTGCTAGTATCTGTTATTTCCTCTAGTATCTGATATCTGGTAGTATCTAATACCTGTTAGTATCTGATATCTGGCAGCCAGATGTCCAAAATGAACTCCTCTGGCTGAGTTAAAGGTGCCATGACATCAAATTTCACTTTTCTGGGGTTTTGGGTGTATAATATGATCTGTTGTGCACTGATGAGGCCATGTGAATGTCCAGAGTGAGAATCAAAGTTCCTGTTTATGGTCTGTCAGCTTTGTCTCTCTGCTCAGAAACAGTTGAATCAGACAGCAGGCATCATTCTACGTAGTTCTATCATTCTACGTAATTTAATTGCTCCAATAAGAGCACACTATCAAGTAAACAGCGCCCCCCCCCCCCCTCTCTCCTAACGGTTTATGCACCGTCCGCTCCCCCCCTACCCTCCCTGTCTGATTCAGCTTCGTGTATGGAGCTAGTAGTAACTTCTGTGCAGTCAGGTCTGGATTTTCAAACAAATGGATTTAAAAGCAAACTTCTGCAGCAACACTGAGGGAGGGGGCCACAACCTTGTCATTACCTGTAAGTTTATTTATTTTCTAAATGCTGTCTTGTCGGCCCTGCGACAGACTGGCGACCTGTCCAGGGTGTACCCTGCCTCTCGCCTGATAATAGCTGGGATGGGCTCCAGCAACCCCCGCGACCCTGAACTGGATAAGCGGTACAGAAAATGACTGACTGACTGACTGCTGTCTTGTCTGATAAACGTAGCTCACACTGTCTGAAGTGCCCATGTTGCTAGCAGTTAGCCTTTAGCAAAGTCCGACCGCAGCTTGACCTAGATTCTCCAACTAAGGTCATAGCGAAATAAGGTGTAGCCAATCAAAATGAAGTCAACGTGGTCTCCGGGTAAAGCTGCATATCATCACCGGACCCAACTGTATACTGAGGAAGTGAGGTCTGGCGTTTCAAAACAAACCCGCTAAAAGCCGTTTCTTTGAGTATTTACATATGCAGTAATGCCAACAACATAAACAGTTTTTAACTCTATGTCATCACTCCTTTAAGGATATTTTGGGATCTTTGCTCTAAGAGCAGAATATAGATGTATTTCTCAAAATATGAGAGATACAACCTCACAGTTCTCTGAATATATCGATATTGGTTGATATCAGAATTTAAGAGTTTGATAATATTGGATATCGTTTAAAAAATCCAAAGGAGACATTGAACATCTCTAATATTTACTTCTGCATGACTTTGTGAATAACAGTAATGATGGATGCTTCTGTTGGTGGTAAATCCTCTAACTTTGTTGCATAACATTTGATGAAGGTGATGAAAACAGAGATGGAGAAGCGTGACCGTGAGAACAAGCAGAACTCTGCAGAGGTTGCTTCCAAACACGCAAAAGAACTGAAGGATTTAGGTGAGAAATCCCAGAAACGCTGCAGCCTTATCTCTTCCAGGACAGAGCGGTGGATCATTTCTTATCCCTTCACAGAGCAATCGTACAGCCAGAAGCTGATCATGGAGCATGAGAAGTACCAGGATCTACAGCAAAAGCATCAACAGATGCAGGAGGACTACCAGAAGCATCTGAGGTCTGCAGAGGAGAGCAGGAGCAGAGCCCTGGAGGAGATCACCCGGCTCTACGAGGCCAAGCTGCAGGAGAAGACTCGGCTCCTGGATCAGGTCAGTCAGAGGGAGCCGGACCAGGTGGCTGAACGTTGCACTGCAAAAACACAAATCTTACCAAGTAGATTTTTCTCATTTCTAGTCATCACAATAAAAATAAGACAAAATTACCTAAAGAGAAATGTTTCAGTGAGATACAAGAACTTGTTTTAAAACAAATGCGTCTTATTTGAAAAAATGGTATCAAGAAAACTTTACTTGTTCAATTGGCAGAATTTTGCTTATTACAAGCAAGGGATGGGCGATATGGACTAAAAAATGTATTATGATCATTTCTGATTTTCATCATGGTAACGATAAGTGACGATGAAAAAAACAATATCAGCCTAATCTTTGTATTACTGTATACATCTACGCCTACATTCTGTCTTGAGAACCCTAAAATAATACGAGAAGCCACTAAACTACATCAATGGGTTTTGTGCACAACTCCTCTACTTCCTAACTTAAAGGTACAGTATGTAAGAATTACTGACATCTAGTGGTAAAGATGGGTATTTGAAAGAAAAGATGTTCTCTTTCAAATGACTTCACATTCCAAACAGTGTTGTGAATGTATGGTGGCCTTTAGTGGTCAAAATTCTCCCAGATATAAAGATATTTTTATCTGAGTGGATCCAGTGGTCTCCAGTGTAGCTATGACTGTACTATGAACTATTTTTTATGTCTTTTAAGGCGTTACTTTTCCCAAACATTGCTTTAACTCTCATTAAACGAAGCTGGTACAGCAGGTTTAAAGTTCAGAGGGTTCTCACTTCACACACCTTGTTTTGTCCATTCAGGGACACCGTAGTAAAAATGGTGGAACAAATATGGCAGCCTTCATATGTGCACCGCCCAGCAAGTAGATATAAATGACTCATTCTAAGAAAATAAATATGTGACAGCTATTCTAGTGAAGTGATTACACATCAATAGAAACACAGTTTTGAATTATGTATCGCATTTTTCTGCCATTGACCTTTGAGTTTTTACATACTGTACCTTTAAAGGGATATTGTGTAAGTTCTCCTGTGTTTTATTCACAAAAACTGATTATTTGGTTCAAAAGTGCTTTTTCATTAATCAGTAATCACTCCCATCAACAAACTGAAGTGCTCCTCTAAGTTCTAAATTTGCCGTTCGTATCATTCATTTACACATCGAGCGGGGCGGCTCGGTGGAGGCTGCCATGTCGTATCGCCATGTTTTTGCGTTCGGGAGAAGCGTGACAGTAGGAAAACACAGAAACTCACCGGACACACCGGAGTTTTCAGCTCAGTTCGAGGTAATGCCTTTGAAAAGTCACCGCGCTGCAGTGGGGAGAAACCAGCGTCTCACTGATGCTGGGTTCACGTGCAGTCGGGCAGACGGCCGTTGGTAACAAACCAGATGTCATTTTAATCAATGAAGCCGAGCGAAAGACGGTGAAACATGGGTCAGGGAAAACAATACGACATCGCCATGACAACAAATCAGATGTGGACTGATGTCACTGTAACTGACAGACCACGTCTTCACATAGAGGCCGACGATAACTTTGCATGCAGTGGATGTCGTCGGTCTGCCCGGTTTCACGCGAATGCAGCATGAAAAGTACGAGGGAGCTGCTCCCAATTCCTATTATTTTTTTTTTTTTTTTTTTTTTTTTTTTTTTAATTTTTTCTTATCTCATTTTTTTTCCTTTTTCCATATATCATATAAAAATCTTTTTTTAGATTTTTCTTTAAAAAATTTAATTTCCTTTCTTTTTTGTACTCTTTTCTTTTTTTC